>JADDOH010011726.1:0-43962 GCA_016648135.1 Agrypnia vestita
ATATATATATATATTTATATATATATATATATATATTTATATATATATGCCAACCGGCATTACAAATCAATGGATACATATGTCATGAGTAATTTTTTTTTATATTAGCCACAAATGAGGAATAAGTGCCTCCGAAGAAGTTGATATTGGGAGCGTGCTGGTTTACCTAGCGAGCAATTCCATTTTTTGGCCCATGGAAAACATAATTTTTGCTTGATTTCTCGACGGCTATATATATATATATACGCCAACCGGCATTACAAATCAATGGATACATACGGTTTACCTAGCGAGCGATTCTATTTTTTGGCCCATGGAAAACATAATTTTTGCTTGATTTCTCGACGGCTAGTAATCTTCTTGTTCTTAGATCAACCCTTGAGTAAATAAGGCCAAAGTGACCGAGGATTTCCGGCGAGTCCGTTGAGTTGTTAACTAGAAAAAGGATAAGTCGACCACCTGTCTGCAACTAATTAAACTATTCATCTTGTATGATTGTACATATCGTGAACTTTCATAACCTTTTCGTTTTGTGTAAAATACAGTAAGCTTTGCAGAATTTGTGTTGTATTTTTTCAATGCTGTTTATCTGTTGATTCGTGTATGGGGACCATACTACAGACCCATATTCCAAGATAGGTTTAACCAACGCCGAGAACAGATGGAGAAGTGTGTCGACATTTTTAAAATCTTTATTGGATCTGCAGATGAATCCCAGGACTCGATATGTATATATATACTCGATATAATACTAATAATATCTTTTTTAGGTAATGGAATAAAAAAAAAACAGGATTTTTAAAATTAAAAGATTATATTTACCTCATTCGCTGTGTTGCATAGGAAACTGGAGCTGAGAGAGTCGAAAGTACTCGTCGCCGATAGAGAGCCTGTAATAATGTATTATTTTTCCAACCAAAATAGCAAATATATGAGTTTTTTCTATCTTTATAAAACCCGTTGAATCTACCCATAAATTAGAATAAAAATGTCTTGTCTGTTCCTCTTAAATGGAAAATATTTACCTGTGTTACATTTAACTTCACAAGCCTGATCACCCCACTATGCTTTTTTATTTCATTTTTTACCGGCTCCATGATTGGAAGACTTCTGAAAATGTTGTGTGTCGTTCCAGTTACAGAGACTGGTCCTCTCGTCACGGCCGCCTCACTTTGAATAGATATGAGATGGAGTGGGAGGAAAGCTCCGGTCACCTTTTCTAATTGGATAAAGTGAAGCCTTATGAGAGACACTTAACTGATGTTGCTAATATGCAACTAATAACCAAACATCACTTTGTTCCTTTATTTGACTCATACATAAGAGTTTTTATTTATTGATTAGAAAAATATTAAGCAGCATTTTTTAAAAATGATTTACCAGAATTTTGGCAGTTGTGCTGCTCGCTTTGCGGCTCAAGCACGATGATAGACATCTGGTCAAAATAGTGCTCTCACTTTTGAATCCATTATCCCATCTGACACATTCCCACCAATCGATAATCGGCCGCATTCTGAAATAAGCGATATTGCTATTTCTGTATCTTGACGGTTATTGTATAAAATTTTAGTGCTGCCAATTTTGATGTTTCAAGTTTGACAAGTTAGAAATTAATGATTTCAATCAATTATAAACCTCATTAATCATAATTGTGAATAACTTAACATTTGTTTACGTTTTAGAGTTTTAGAGCTGATTGAATTCATTAATTTCAAACCTGTCAAACTTAAAATGTTAAAATTGGTTAAATTACAATGTTATTATACAATAACTGTCATGATAAATAAATAGCAATATTGCTTATTTCAGAATACGGCCGAATAAGTGACATTTGGACAAAATAGTTTTCTCTTTTGAATTCACTACTCTGTCCAATACATTTGAAGATTGCGTGTGTGAATCTCACTCTTTTATTGTAGTTTAAAATTAATATTAATTAATTAAAATTCCAATTATTGTCTTATCTCACCGACTGGTCTAACGATGTAGTTCTTGAAATATTGAACCATCAAATCTCCGTCTCCTTTGTCGGGCCCAAGGTATATAACCATCGGGTACAAGTCTGGCTTTGATGTCACCTAGTAAATTGGAGAGATTAAATGAATAAACAAATAGACAAATGTGTATTATATTGTGTTCTCACTTCAGAGTTAGGTGCGAAATGTCAGCCTTTGATTGACAATAATTTTTCAAATTTCTGCAAGATTTTAATAATTTTATTTGATTTGGAAATTAAAGCCGCTTTTTACAAATAGTAACTTGGGTAGACTTTTGATAAATTATAAAGGTTAAGAACATAAATTAAGCAATTCAGGGATATATAAACTCAGATGCAACGGTTGCCCAGCATTTTACATAGGAAAAACAGCGAGTCATTGAAAACAAAAGATATCTAAACAGTGTAGGCTATTCAGAATTCGCGATTCATTTAACAGAAAAAATTCACGCGTTAGACCAATCTTCGGGTGTAGATGTACTTCATAGAAATGACATAGGTATACGTCATAATAATTTAAAAAAAAAAAAAAATCATTGTGTGTGTTCTTACTGTGAGTTCCATTTTAATTCAAAATCTAATAATTTATAAAAATTTGATCTTCTCCTTAATTGTTATATCTTACAGTTAAAAAAAATTTAGGGCATTTGTTAATTAAAAAAAATTTGAAAATGTACCTCGTTGTAAGGTGGAGGTGCGGGTTGTACTGTAGCTCTGCACAGAGAACCGCAGCGACTGTATTGAGGAGGATAGTAGCATGAACCAGCGCTGTCTGTGTCTGGAGAGCGCTGCTGTGTGCCCCTGCAGCGCCAGGGTCGCCACCAACAGCGCCAATGCGGTGCTTGCTGCCGTAGTCTACAGCACCATGCCAGTGTTAACACCACCACTGCTAGGGACATTAGCATCCTAAAAACATAATCGGTCATGACCATAATACTCGCATGCATAACACAAAACCACTGTTTAACCCTCCTATTCCCAGAACAATAACATCGCTATAATATGCTAAGACAAAATAGGCAGGTCGTACTAATTCCTATGTGAAAATGTCGAGACATCTATATAATATCATCATTTCAAAATTTACAAAGTGTACAATCCCAATTACAATAATTTCGTTGTCTGTCTGTCCGTCTGTCTGTCTGTCCCCATAACTTCATAGCGTCCATAATTTCATTCGAATTCACAGTTAGAAAACAAAATTAAACAGCCGGAGATGGGGCTTGAATCTCAGGTGAGCAAACTCAAACGCAGAGACCTACGGAATATTGCCATCATCGTATGTGTGAGACCTTTAAAAAATAGACTACATATATAATTTAGAGTACATATAGAATATGCATAAAAAGGTCAAAGATATAGCTGGAATAAAGACAAGGCACCTGGATGCGAATCCTGGATGCTAACACAAATAAACCCATACTCGATGATAGATTGCTATCCAAAGAGTGGGAATGCTATATCCAAAAGCTTTTCAATGACATAAGAGACTCACCGGCTAACAACGCGCAAAGTAAAGAGCGACCGTCAATATTAAAATCAGAGGTGCTACACGCAATCGAAATCTCGAAATGCAAAAAAGCCCCTGATCCAGACGACATTCCAATGGAACTACTGAAACTATTAAATGACTCAAATGTCGATATTTTGGTTAAACTTTAAAAAAATTTTACGACTAGGATTAGACTGGCTTAAATCGACGTTTGTTACACTTCCAAAGAAATCTCATCCCAAAAATTGCAGTGACTGATTATTCTCATGAGTCATGAGTTGAAAATTTTCTTAAGTGTCATCCACGCCCATATTAGAGACATATGTGAAGTGGATTTTGATGACGCACAGTTCGGATTTCGTAAGGCTTTTAGTACCAGAGAGGCTCTTTTGGGGATCAATGTGTTCCTACAAAAATGTCGCGACCAACGAAAAGATATATTCGCATGCTTCATTGATTATGAAAAGGCTTTTGATAGGGTGAAACATGACATCGAAATACTATGAGACTCCCAAGTTGACGAAAAAGTTGCAAATTTCATTAGAAATCTCTATTGGCATCAAAAAGCAGATGTGAGACTGGGACAAATAAACACAGAAACAGTTGAAATTCAACGAGACATTCGCCAAGGCTGTATTCTATCACCACTGTTATTCAACTTATATTCCGATGATGATGATCTGACACTACAACTTGAGGGGCAAATCATAGAACGAGTCAAGACTTTTAAATACCTCGGAAGTCTCCTCACCGACGGCATGGATCCTGATAAAGAACTAAGATGCCGCATGGAGACAACTCGCGAAATGTTTTTCAAAATGAAAACATTGCGTAATTTGAACAGCATTCGAAATGTGGCTGCACCGATGCATGCTGAGAATCTCCTGGGTTGATAAAATATTGAATGCGGAGGTACTTAGGAGAGCAAACACAGAGCGTGAGCTGGTCACCACAATAAGACTGCCTTTTCCATAGTAATCGTCAACGTCAAGGGGACCTGATAAGGCACAAAAAGAAGAAGAAGATAGAATTAGCAAAGTCGCGAACCGTTTGTACCAACTAAAAAAAAATTGTACAGCGCACAATATATTTTCTAAAATTTATTTTAATAAGTGTGCGCAATACAATTCAAAACCCTTTGTTTCAACATTACGGTGCGACATTACTCCGCAGCGTTTTTTCGCCGTGCGGTGAAAAATTCATAGTGCGCGCCTAACTTAAGTGCTTATAAGCATTTTCACATGGCATCATGCTTAGGCTATCCGGCTCCCACCCAGGGGACTCAGGTTCGATTTTCGGTACCGGAATTAATTATTTAATTATATTGTCGCGTTAGTTTTATGCACGCACAATCGCCGCAATCGCCAGGGTTTAAAATAGTAGGTGCCTAATGCTAATCTTAATGTAAGTGCCGGTAAGTAAAAATGTGTTAAAATATTTTGATAAAAGTCGTTATTACTATCTCATAGGTGTCGGCTATAAATACTTATTCTTTAGGAACCGGCATGTAAGAGTATTTGCCAGGTTACAGCTAGTGTTATACAATGGCGGTTGTGCTATGATTGTAAAGATAATATAGAAATGTTGTTATTCTGAGAATAGAGGGGAATATTTGTTTACAAGTGTGCGTTATGAGATTCTAAAAAGCGAATGTTAACGCAACATAAAATTTTGTTGATATTTTATAAAACAAGAAGACATAGTCCTAACACAAGCAGAATAAGATATTTTACCACATACCCCAAATAATACTTCATGGGAGTGCTGAAGTTGAAGTATTCCATATGATGTGGTGGCCTGTAGGCGGGGGGGTGTCGAGGGAGGCAGCATCCACCCGGACAGCACTCGTGGGACTCCGCGCATTGCTGGCCATCGGGGCAGCTGGTGCTCCACACCTGTGAGAGAATCATTGTTAAATAAATATACTGGAAGTTTCAACATCATAACTTACTATTTTTGAGAATCATTTCATTGTTTAATTACTGGATTGTGCATATTTGTTATTAGAAATAAATGTTCAGGCTCATCTCACAAATGTACATATTTTGAGATATCTTATTTACATTTTATTCTAATTTAACAGTCTATGGGTCTGTTATATCAACTTGCTTTGTAGTAGTCGTTAGTTTAAAGCATATATTTTTTGCATTTTCAATCAAACTGTTTTCGTAAAAGTCTATGCTTTAAACAAACAATGTTTTACTATGAACTAAGTTGATACAACTGGCCCTAGCACCCACAACATTACTGGTGACATAAACAAACATTCAAGTAATGTTACAATTTTCTAATTGAAAAATGTACATTATTGATTAATATGGCACCCTTTGCTTTGTTTATTTTAAATTACACCGAATTAAACTTTGTAATATGCACACATCGTCATTTTTGTCAGTAGGTACTATAGTTTCGGAAGGAGCAGTTCCTCTCATCATCAGGTGTAATGATGATGTGTAGGTGTGATGTGATGTGTGCGTATTACAAAGTAGAAAAATGTACATTTTAGATTTTTGTTTACACAGCCAAAAAAATAATTATATCAATTAATTAATTACATGGCTTACCAAATTACACTTATTGACAAATTTTTTTCACCTCAATTGTATCACCCACCATTTTGGAGAGGAAAATACTTTTGCACCAAAAAATAACAATTTAATTTTACATCAAACAATAAATAAATAACATTTTAATTTTACATCATTAAATAAATCTAATAAGAATTAATTAACTTTTTGTAGTATATTTATATTATTTATGAACAATAAAAAATAACTATTTAAGCAATTAATGATGTTTAATTAATCTGAGATTTCTGTTTTCTGAAAATAACAAGTGTTTTTGGGATTTATTTTATTTTATTTTATTTTGGTAAACATACAGTACAATGTAATAAAAAAATTATATAATGTCGAAAAAAAATTCATTTAGCATGACCAGTGAAGTTTCCTCGAAGCTGGTAAAAAAAAAAACTAAGTAAAAAAAATGATAAAGAATGTGTGATAAAAGTTTAAATTATGATAGGTAATCATTTCAAAGATTTAAATTATGATAATGCATAAAATGGGAAGGGTGGGAAGAGGAAGGGAATGGGATTAAATTAAAGAAGTATTAAATTTATTTCAATAATCATAAAGGAGATTACGGAGTTTCGCTAAAAAATACCTTCGGGAACGGTGGTGTAACACAGTGTTACATGATTAAAAATCGACATAGTTTTTAATATGTGGTAAAAAATATATATTTTCAATACAGAAAAGATTTTTTAAAGGTCCCTTTATATAATTATGTAAGGTAAACATACATATTTGCATTATTTTAGTAAATTATCATAAAATCATGGCATATCGAATTTTGCGTGCGCTCACGCTGAGGTATCAATACCAAATAAATTCAACGACGCGGCGACTGCAGTCCGTCTTTGTCTAACACGTGTTTCGTGACTCTACCTTGCCCTTTCGATATTGTTTTCTCTTTCACCGAAACCCAAGCAACCGCCATCTCTGTCCTACATGAAATGTGTGGTATTGTCATGCTTTTTCTTGCTCGATTATCTGCGTGCAATATTCTGCTCTCTTTTACACACAGGCCGAAAATTCGATAGTAATGAATAAATATTTTTTAATTAAAAAATCCGTACATTCGTAACAGTTTAATTTAGTCATTTTGGTGTTAAAATGTCTATTCGATGATTACAAAAAATGTGACGTTTTAGTTTACGTAAATAAGGTAGATATTTCATATTTTCTATGACATGTAGACCTATGTTACATCACTGACACACAGGAGTTAAATAAAAGCAAATTGTCAATTAAAAGGTAATTTGTAGAATTTAACAGATTGTATTTTGAAGCGGAATGAGTTACAAAGCAGTTTTTTAAGTAGTTAGTCCTACCAAAGTTTGGGTAAAATAAATTATTTGAACGCATAGAGTATGTAGGACAGCTTAAACCTATTTGCTCTAATAAATAGGGTGAGTCAACCAAATTGTTCAAGATTTTGTAAAGATAACACAGATCTTGTATGCATCTTTGATGTGATAGAGGAGGGATTTTATGATAACACTCGCTTTCTGTGTATGAGTTAAATTCTAAACGGGAACGGAAATTTAAAATATTGTGAAATTTGTGTTGGATATTTTAAGTCGCTCACTGTATGTAGAATAATGAATATTCCAGACTACTGATCCACACTCCAGTTGACTGCGTACAAATGAAAAATACAAAGTGATTAATGTGTACTAGCGATGGGCGTTGAATGGACGGACTAGTTGAAATCAACCGTTGTTTCATCGACGCGTCAACAGTTTACGTTTATCATATGGACTAGTTGAATTCGTAGACGTAGACGACTGTAGACGACTAAATGAAGAATCCTTCGTTCGTAATTCAACGTAGTCCAAAGCAATGAGCGAGACCAAGACAAAACGTCTCCGTTTATTTCTCTCTCATCTCTCACTGTCGACTTGAAACGGCTCGACGGGTAACTTAATTTCAACTCTAAAGTACACACACGACCATAGAATGCAGATTTGTGTAGACGATACTATGACAGAGACTTTAAATTTGAATGCGCGCGTAGGGTGAGATAGGCTTTTAATAAGCTATTATTTTTTACTTGCATTGTGCGACGTTTTGGTGAATTCCCAATTTTAAGCAGTATAAAATAAAACAATTCTGTTTAATTATTTTAAACTTTATTTTCTTTTGTATAGATACATCATTGGAAAAAGTATGCCTTTGGATAATTTAAATTTATCTCATAGAATTAGGAATTTACTTGAAACGACTCCACTCCCACTCGTTCGAAAAAAATATCAGCTTTTATCTACTCAGTTATTTTTGAAAGGGCTGCAAAATTTCTAGGTTATCTATGGGTTTACCAACTTTGATATTTTTATTTACGTCAGCATTTTTTATACGGTGAAACTATTGTTAATTAACAGTCGAAAAGGCCGGCTAGATATTTTTCTAAGATCAATATTTTATTCAATCGATCTCGACTTCTTAAACTACCTGAAAAGTGATGGTAAAATTTAATTATTGTGTTATTTCCTTTCTTTTCAACTTTAGCTTATAAATGATAAACAAACATGTAGGGAATAAAATTTTCTATACCTAACTATGGTTCTTATTCAGGAGTCCAACATTAATTATAATATATGTAATATAATCTTGAATTTAGGTGTAATTATTTTTTATTAAATAACTCACCTATTTTCAACTTTATAGATAAAAAAATAAATCTATTATAATTTTGTTTACACCACTATTTATTATTGGTTTTTTACATGTTTCGAAATTAATGTTTTCCAAATAACCCCACTGTATACATGTAATGATTTGTAATATATTTTTTACAGACACATTACTGCTTTGTACTTTATATTTTTAATTTTTATACTCATATTTATTATTATATGTATTAATGCTTATACCTCATACTTGATCACTGCTTATATATCTACTTTATATTTATATTTTACTGTTTATAACTGATTATTGTTGTATATACTTCTTTCTTTATTATATATAGAAAAAAGTATATAAAACAATATGTAAATGGGCGTAAACAAATAAATAATTAAATATTTCTTTTTAAATATAAGTACAAGTAGCGGTTTTAATTTCCACGAAACTATATTCCTTCGAACTTCTTTAAATTTTAAAAAGTAATGTAATAAAAAAAGTAACCCATAAAAACCAAGTTTTTATTATACTTCCTTTCTCTTTAATAGTGGAAACTGGTTTGGCGCTTAACCTATGTGTTGGGCTCGTTGGGATGCGACGCTACGAAAGTTTTTACAATACTCCCTTTCTCATTTTCGGGTTTCATGTCTACCATAAGCGTCGGAATATCCATACAACTTACTGAATTGTATGAAAAAACCATTAAAAATTTGAAAAATCCAAAATTATATTATAATTATTTTTTTTAACGAAATAATATGTCATAGATAATATTTAATAATAAATGATAGATCTTCTTGATCGTCGCCACGAGTCTGCTTGCAAAGTTGCAGCTCAATTGGATCACGGGAAAAGGTCAAAAATCGATCCAAAGTTTTTTCGACGGCAAGCAAGCAAGCAGACGCCACGGTTAAAATAAAGGGAGTAAAAAACTAACCCATAAAAACCAAGTTTTTATTATACTCCCTTTCTTTTTAAAATATAACAACAATTAAAGACGACTTAAAACATATAACATAACACTAAACTTACAGTAATTTAATATATTTCTAAAATGTCAGATGTTTTGAGCTTTGATAAGACACTTCATGCTTTGAAGATTAAATTCTAAAAATATTTGTCAGTCAATTTAGATTTTCGAAATTCGTTGTGAAGTAACTATTATATATACCGACGGAGTAATTCAAATTTAGAAAATATTCCGCGACATTATCGGGCCGCCGTTGCTAGTAATCAAACTTTAGTTTTGATTCCAATTTGAAAAAATTATTAAAAATCCGAAATTATACTATAATTATTATTTTTTTTAACGAAAATTTTATAGATCTTCTTGATCGTCGCCACGAGTCTACTTGCAAAGTTTCAGCTCGATTGGATCACGGGAAAAGGGTTAAAAATCGATCCAAAGTTTTTTCGACGGCAGCCGGCAAGCAAGCAGACGCCACGAGTTAAAAAAAGGAAGTAAAAATAGCCAACAGTCGTCGAGCAGCGTCGAGCCTTAAGCCATGTATTCACTAGGGGACAAATTGTCCCTCAACATGCGCGGCATAGAGTCTACGTGACGTTGCAACGTCGTGCACTGTTCCGCGACCTTGCGCACAACATAGCGCGGCATTTCTACGTGCCGTGGCAACGTTGCCATGCGCACGGTACCCGAGCGTACTCACTGCAACATTCCGCGGAGCGTCAGTACCACGTGGTATGTTTACAAGTGAATACGCATGCGCTGTATCTGTCAAGATGACAATGCGGGGAAACGAAATCGTTCTTGAACTCATCGAGCTGTATCGATCGAAGATCGCATAGAATGTCCGTCCTTCTTTCTCTTTGCAGTAAATAATTTCGCATTCTCCTCTTTTTTCTCCTCTTACTTTTCGATAAACTCATTAACATAAACAGATACGCGGCTATCATCATAACCTCATAGGGCGATATATTTCCGTGACGTCTGGAAAACAATAATTATTTGCAAAAAGGACCTTGTTTTTAATAATATTCAATTTACTACAGTAAAACCTCGTTAATTTGAAATTGCGACCCAAAAAAACATTTCGAATTGCGCGGAACCCCGTTTTCGCCAAATGTGATACCGCAGCTGTCATCCATAACCTCATCGGATGACATTTCCGCGACAAGATATGCGAGTCCCGGTGTGTGCACGTCAATTGACCGCGTCATTGTCCCCGAAACATGAGCGTAGATGTTGATGCGACATGTCGAGCGGAATGTTTCGCGATTTGTCCCCTAGTGAATACATGGCTTAATCATAACATTTTATCTTGTAGGTATGTTTGAGTCTTAAGTATCCCACTATGCCCCACCCCCCTCGCCTATATTTCAATATTTTCGTTCTAAATATACCAAAGAATATAAAATACTTAATTTTAATACTTTTTTATTTAAAAAAAAAATACTATTTTCAACAAATAAATAACATTAATGCACGGTTCGAAGACGACATTTGGAATGATTTTTTGTCCGGCTTGCGCGGCAAATGAGGTTACTTGACAAATATAATTCGTTCATTCATTCAAAAACTTGAGATACAACAAAGAATGAGCTTTAAAAACCCATAAACGCAGGTAAAATAGGTCGAATTCGCATACGTGTCTAGGGAGCGCAGATCTGCGCTCCGACACATAGAGGGTACAAAAGTTTTCCGATCGGTTAATATATTTTTAATGTATTTCATTAATGAGTGGACGTGGAGATTATCTCTTCCTAAATCTAGTATTAAATCGAATGGTGGGAATAACGATTTGAATATAAAGCATACATCTAATATGAGGGAAAGGAGAAATTCTTGCATCTTGCAATAGAATCGATCTCCCCACCTTGTGGGTTGTAGAGTGCAAATTTAAACCAGACATAACAAAGGCAAAATGTAAATTGAAATAAATTCAATAAGAGAACAGAGAGTTGTGATCTCAATGATGTAACTAAGCCATGTTATATATATATATATACCATATACTATATATAATCTATATAATATAATATATATATATATATAATATCTATATATATATCATATCTATATATCTATATATATATTATCCATATATTTATATATAGCTCTATTTGTTATCTACAATATACCTGGCATCAAATATGGTAAAATGTCCAAATTAATGCCAAATAGAAAAAAGTAACCCGTAAAAACCAAGTTTTTATTATAATCTCTTTCTCTTTTTTATTATTTCCAATTTGATATTCTATCAACATATAACTGACTGATCGGGCCCACGGCTCGAGTCAGACTAAGCGAGACCTTCTCTAAGCGTCGGGCTCCTTTCTCATTTGTACAATAAATTTAGAAAAAATCCAAAATTATACCATAATAGAGTAACTTGTTGGTCTTGTGGTTAGGACACTCGCCTCGTGATCCAAAGGTCGCGGGTTCGAACCTCACTCCAGACTAGCAAGTTAGTCCTATTTTCATAGCACAAGCGTTTAGCTTAGTTTGAAAATAGTAAGAATATTGATGTGATACGTATTCCGTGTTCGCATCTCTATTTAAAAAAAAAAAAATTATGCGAAAATTTGTTGGATAATTCTGCCTGCAAAGTTTCAGCTCGATTGGATCACGGGAAAAGGGTTAAAAATCGATCCAAAGTTTTTTCGTCAGACAAGCAAGCAATCAGACGCCACGAGTTAAAAGAAAGGGAGTAAAAAAACTAACCCATAAAAACCAAGTTTTTACAATACTCCCTTTCTCATTTTCGGGTTTCGTGTCTACCAGATGCGTCGGAGTATTATCATACAACTTACTGAGTTGTATGAAAAAACCATTAAAAATTTGATAAATCCAAAATAATACTATAATTATTAATTTCTTTTAACGAAAATCTTGATCATCGCCACGAGTCTGCTTGCAAAGTTTCAGCTCGATTGGATCCCGGGAAAAGGGTTAAAAATCGATCCAAAGTTTTTTCGTCAGACAAGCAAGCAATCAGACGCCACGAGTCAAAAGAAATTGAGTAAAAAGATTTCTCACTTGTGCTGTGTAAATGGCACTTAGTAATTATTTAATGGGTATTACGAGTATTTATAATACAATAGGTCCTCCCTTTTTCCAAGATCCAATTTCCTACGCTCTTGTGTCATATTCATTTCTCCACTTTCAGGATTATGCAGAAATTGCTTGAAGATATCGTTTTGTTATAAAATACTAAAGCATCTTACAATCACAAAGTTGAGGTTAAAAACCAAGCAAAAGTGTCTTCCTCCTTCCTGCCAGCCATCCATTACCTTCAAAGGACATACCCACAGTTTAAGTCTAATGAGAGAGTTATAAGTGATCAAATAAGATAGAGCATTATATTTCAGAGTAGATTACTAGATATAGTAAACATCTACACTAATATTATAAAGAGGTAAAGTTTGTAAGTTTGGATGTAGTAGGTAATCTCCGAAATACTCATCCGATTTCAAAAATTATTCCATCAATATTTAAATTGGACCTTCAAAGTAGACATTAGCTGAATATTATTCCGTTAAAATAAAAGGGCTTTTCGTGGAGACCAAATTTGAAACGTAAGTCGACGAAAAAACGGTCGAGCGAATGAGTTTCTTACGATCGCTGTAGAGATCGATTTGTAGAGCTTAAAAAGGCCTGTAAAAAAATCCGTAACGACATATATCTTTTATGTTAAGGTTAATTCACATAATGATAAAATATGACTAAAATATATATTTAAAATTAATTTTAATCTGCCGGAGGTAATTTAAATAGGCAATAAACTTACTTATCGTCAGGGAAATTTTATGTAGATAAAAATTGCCTCATACAGAAGATTGTTTGAACGATTGGTTTAGATTTTACGATCGTAAAATCAAAATACAAATCATTTAACTTGTTAATATACCTATATATAATTATTAAGGATTTTGTATTCGTAATGAGATAAACCTTGATTTTAACTCTAATTCAAGGGTTACCAATTAATTATCATTACGATTGAACACCAACCGCTGTCAAAATTGCAGTTTTCGTCGCCATCAGTTGTATTCATACTTCCTTCAAATTTTTAATCAAATAAGTGCATATTTTTTAAGTCATGTATTATTATTTACGGGGCGGATAGCATAAATAAAATAAAAAGAAGAAAACTTTAAAAGAATATTTATTTTACAAATATTTCATGACTACGTCTATGGAAGCCAAATACATTAATAAATTACAGAACTGACAGCTAGTGTAATTGCTGCATCTGGACCAGACCACTGTTGACGGCATCTGGTGATCTGGACCAGATCATTGCAGATGGATCAGACTCGCTCGGGGCCGGTCTTATAAACGAAAGACCAAATTTCCGTTAGTAAATCAACAATATACTAACGGATGGCCGTTCGTTTATAAATGATACCGACGCTCGTCTTAGGGCCGGTCTTATAAACGTCCGTTAGTTAGATGTCAGACCAAATAAACCGAAATTTGATACAAACGTCACTTTTTTCGTCTTATAACAATCCGTTAATCAAATTTTAGTAAAATTTTACCGACGGCCGATACCGACAGTCGAACCACCAGTTTACCGTCCGTTAGTTGAAACTGACAGAAGTATGACAGATTGACGTATTATTTTTTAAGGTTAGGTCCGCTGTCAATTTGCGTTTAATGCTGTTTGTTTAATATGTACATATATACCGTGCTGACTGTTGCTACATTTTCAAGGAAAAATGTTTTCACATAACGATGTCGAGCTATTATTGTATTCAAGTTCGTCGGATAAAGAACAAACTCGACGACAAAGAATGTTCAATATACGAGTAGATTATTTTAATATTTTAGATGACGCAGATTTTATCTACCGCTTTCGCTTGTCAAAAAGGTCTGCTCAAGAGCTTATATGAGCTTCTAGAAGATATTGGGAACAATGTAAAAAGGCGCATCCGTAGGAATCTGACATTATCACCAACTACAAAATTGCTTGTTGCCTCGAGATTCTATGCTCTAGGATCAATATTATTATCAAGTTGGGGTTTTAAAGGCTATTACCAATGTAGTGTTGTGGGAAGTATCCCAAAAATCTGATGCGAGCGAGAAATTTTAGATAGAAAAGAGATATAATTCGCTTTTGACAGCTCTAAAATCATAGACAAGAGCGGTGCGATATTGCGATACTTACGGACGGTAAAAAAAGTTTTATAAGACGAGCATCGGTAACATTTATAAACGAACGGCCATCCGTTAGCATATTGTCGATTGACTAACGGAAATTTGGTCTTTCGTTTATAAGACCGGCCCTTATAAAACTTTTTTAACCGTCCGTAAGTATCGCAATATTGTACTGCTCTTGTCTATGATTTTAGAGCTGTCAGAGGCGAATTATGTCTCTTTCCTATGGAAACGAAACATAACTTCTATAAATATAGTCTAAAATTTCTCGCTCGCACCGGATTTTTGGGATACTTCCCACAACACAACACACACTGGCAGTCCTTTGAAACCCCAACAAAGTCTGCAGCAGCTAATAATATTGATCCAGGAGCATAGAATCTCAAGGCAACATGCAATTTTGTGGTTGATGATAATGTCAGATTCCTACGCATGTAGGAATCTGACATTATCATTTTTACATTTTGCTCAATACCTTCTAGAAGCTGTCAAGCAGACCTTTTCGATAAATGAAAAAGGTTGATAAAATCTGCGTCATCTAAAATATCAAAATTATCCACTCGTATATTGAACATTCTTTGTCGTCGAGTTTGTTCTTCATCCGACGAATTTGAATATAATAATAGCTGGACATTGTTATCTGAAAACGTTTTCCTTGAAAATGTAGCAGCAGTCTATATATGTGTACATGTTTAACAAACAGCATAAAATACAAATTGACAACGGACCTAACCTTAAAAAATAATACGTCAATTTGTCATATTTCAACTAACGGACAGTAAACTGGTGGTTCGACTGTCGGTATCGGCCGTCGGTAAAATTTTACTAAAATTTGACTAACGGATTGTTATAAGACGAAAATAATGACGTTTGTATCAAATTTCGGTTTATTTGTTCTGATATTTAACTAACGGACGTTTATAAGACCGGCCCTCGGTCTCCTCTGGTACGGCAAGATACACATGCAACTGTTACTCTACGATATAATATGACACGATATAGTATACAAGACCCTTGACCTGAGAATTGTCCAACAAATTCACAGGTTAACAAAGCAAACGTCACAAATTCTAATAGGTGTAATATAATCCAATTTACTATTATTAAGAAATATAGAAACCTACGCTTGGCTGCTTAAAAATGAAATATCCACAATGAATAATATTCAGCAGCTCAAGCTATTTGGTTTCTATGATTAATTTAATAAAATACAATCAAAATGAATCACCAGGGCTGTCCTAAGCTCATTTTTTATCAGTAATAAATGCATTAAGTTCCTTTAAAATTAAGATAAATAATAAAAAACCAACATGAACATGACCATTGTACAAGAAAAAAAGATGAATTTAGATTGCCACTCAGAAAGAAAAAAAATCGCAAACATCTGCGATATACAGTGGGATGAAGTTATATGTGAGTCTGCCAGAGATTATTAGAGACGAAAAAAATATGAAAAAGCTTTAAGAAAAAACTAAGAAAGTTTGTGATGATGATTCTTGTGTGATGCGTGCTTTAGATTAGAAATTTTACAATGTTTATATTAGGAAATACAAAGGTTATTATATTACCTATTTTAAATTAAAATAAAATATATATATATATATTATATTATATATATATATGTATATGATATGATATGATAATTCGAACTTGATAAAATTCTTATAAATTTGACACAAATCCTTATTAAGTGTTCCTATACGAGTGTTGTTGAAAAGGTCTTTGATTGTTTTTAATAGGTATTTTTCGTCTGTAATTTTTTGGTCTTGTCCGGTAGACTGTTAAAATGAGGTGTTACAATTTAGTAGTATAGGTCTTTCCATTTAAGAAAGACAATCGAATTAGTACCTATGTGTAAGCCGTGCGTAGGTACGACGCGCATTGTTTCGTTGTGTTGGTGTTTACAAGTATGAAAATGTATGAATAATAATACTTTTTATTGTGTGCGATTTTTGTTGTGATGGATGATAATCCTTCTAATTTTTAGTACTAAAATGTTTTAATTATTAGCCGTTGTACAGTTTCAAACGGGAGTAGATTTGTTTTCCTCGAATATACAGGGTTATTTGGAAAACATTAATAACTTCGCAGGATTATATTCCTGCCTTGATTATGAGTCGAAAATTTTCAAGCTATTACGACTTAATATCAATAGTTATGGAGATACGCGACATCAAAGTTTGCATTATTTTCTCAATATTTTTGACATATTTTTTTGTAAAACGTTGGAAAATCATTACAGTAACTTATATCGATATGAAAAATTCATTCCCTTTAATACAAGTCAAATAAAATAATAAAAACCTTTGAATTCCAATTGGAAAACATTCCAATTGGATAATTTTGTATTGAAGGCAATAAATTATTCGTAATCGATATAAGTTACTGTAATGATAGTCCACCAAATCACAAAAAATAAGTCAGAAATATTGAGAGAAAAATGCAAACTTTGATGTCGCATATCTCCATAACGATTGATATTGGGTCATGACAGCTTGAACATTTTTGACTGTAGTCCTGCGAGGTTATTAATGTTTTCCAAATAACCCTGTATATTTAATTAAATAATAAATATAAAGCAATGAAAAATGTATTCTCTGAAGTCTGTTAAAATCTTTGAAGTGTAACCAGAGCTGGACTGCGGTCGGGACCCGGTCAGGTTAGGCAGCCACTACCGGCGGCGGTCTCCCTCACTCCTCCTCCAGGTTCCTGGCGTAGGGCTCCTTGGCGTTGGTGACCACGTAGAAGACGCCGCGCGTGTCCGAGCTGACGGAGTCCCCCATGACGGTGAGCGGCCCCTCGCACTTGCCCTCCTTGACCTGGCCCTCGCTCATGCACTGGCGAGACAGGAAGCCCCGGGGCCGGCGGATGGACTCCGCGAAGAACTGGTGCGACCGGCTGTGACTGCAAGCCTCTTCAAAAACAATATCCGTTAGGGCGATTGTCTGGCCATCCGAGCTTCTTACATTTCTACTATTACTATTTATTTATTCAATACACGGCACAGAAGTACCTTTTACATCAGTGTTTCCAAAACTATGGATCGCGACCCACTGGTGGGTCGCAGTCACAATCCCGCGCAACACGTTTTGTCCGGGTCATGTCGTGTTTATTGTAGAAAACGAAGTGCAACCAGATGTCGATGTAGTGTTTGCATTGTCACTCATTCAACAGAGTTGAAAAATTACTTTAACGCTTACTTCGAAGAAGGAATCAAGAAGTTCTGCAGGATAAACTGTATTTGTAATCAATTTCAAGACAACATACCAACTAAAATGTCAACAAAGCAAGTGAAGAGCTTATTGATTTATTGAAAGACACGTCGCTGAAAAATACTTTTAATCGCAAGCAATTAGCAAAATTCTGACTTTTTAGTTTGCTGATATGTACCCCTGCTTGTCTGAGGAAGCCATGAAAATCCACCTCCCCCTCACTACCACATACTAATGTGAAGTGGGATTTTCTGCCATGGTTTCTATTAAGACTAAATACATTAATAAATTGGACATATCGAATTCACTGCCATTAAAAGTGACTAAAATTGAAGTTGACGCTAATGCTATTATGACAAGAAATAGGCAATAAATGCATCCCTTCCCATTAAAATGTCACATATTAATATTTTTCGTAATGAAATATTTCGATTGTATTTGGACGTTTTTCTTAACTAAACAGACTTTCGCATAGTTACAATATGCATGGGAATATGTGAGACAGGAGGTGGGTCCCGAAAATTGAAATTTTTTTTTGGTGGGTCGCGGTCCTGCCAACCTTGGGAACCACTGTTTTACATAATAATATGTACAAGAAATCCAAAGAGTAGAACAGCAAAAAATTACAGAATTGACAATACAGTATATATAGTTGTTTACAGTTATAACAGTAATTTAGAAAAAGGAGGTGTGAAGCATATAAGATAAAATATAATCTAGAAAAAGGAGATGTGAAATATATAAAAGGTTAAACAAATAAGTATATTAATTTGAAAGTATCAAAGGTATTATTGAAAGGTATCACATTAAAATGCATCCATCAGGCTCTATATATTTTTAATACATGTAAATTTATAAAACGTCACTAACTACATTATTTAATCAATTGAAAACTTATCAAACTGAAGAAAACTGCACTACGCTGTGACATGTTTTTTTTTTAAATCAATAATATTACAAAGTAAACGATATTCTTAATTTATAAAAGTTATTTTAAAATTTGTCAGTTTTCTTACAATTCGTATTCTAAAAGAGATTGTTTTAAAAAATATTTTTTTGTGTCGTTTTTCCAATTCTTTTCACATAAACGAAAGCTTTTTAACTTCAATAAATTGAATGGATGAATTTAATTCTTGTTGTCATTTTCATTTCGTGAACGCGATAATTTTTTTTTTACGCCTCAACAGGCCAGGATGCCCAATTACAGAAGCGAAACACGTCACAAAATACCCAGGCTTGAGTATGCCACGTAGATTAAAATTGTGACCTCACCGGGAATCGAACCCGAAACCCTCGGTGTGGGAAGCCAGTGTCGTACCCACTGCGCTACGAGGGCCGATTGATTGAAGAGGAATGATAGCAGAAATGTGTTTGTACAAATCATGCAGTTCTGATAAGATTTGATTAAAGTAAATCCGTCTCCAACATATTATTATTTTATAGTTATTAGGTATATTAATGTCGACAACGTAATCAATTAAGTATTACCTATCTATTGATTGTGCGTTTATTAATTTATCAATAATCCAGAGTTCATAGTAAATAGTTGTTGAATTATCAATCAAGAAATATTTTCTGCGATTTATTTTGATCTGTATTTATACGAGTACTATAGTAGATGGTATTTTTAATTTTTGAAATTTAAATCTTTAAGCCTGTTTCCGTGAATTTTATGAACTGATAAGTATGATTGATCATGTTTCATCATCATTTAACTGTGTATATAATTTAACTTTATGTATAAAGCCGTGTATTCACTAGGGGACAAATCGCGAAACATTCCGCTCGGCATGTCGCATCAACATCTACGCTCATGTTTCGGGGACGATGACGCGGTCATTTGAAGTGTACACACCGGGACTCGCATATCTTGTCGCGGAAATGTCATCCGATGAGGTTATGGATGACAGCTGTGGTATCTCATTTGGCGAAAACGGGGTTCCGCGCAATTCGAAATTTTTTTTTGGGTCGCAATTTCAAATTAACGAGGTTTTACTGTAGTAAATTGAATATTATTAAAAACAAGGTCCATTTTGCAAATAATTATTGTTTTCCAGACGTCGCAGAAATATATCGCCCTATGAGGTTATGATAATAGCCGCGTATCTGTTTATGTTAATGAGTTTATCGAAAAGTAAGAGGAGAAAAAAGAAGAGAATGCGAAATTATTTACTGCAAAGAGAAAGAAGGACGGACATTCTATGCGATCTTCGATCGATACAGCTCGATGAGTTTGAGAACGATTTCGTTTCCCCGCATTGTCATCTTGACAGATACAGCGCATGCGTATTCACTTGTAAACATACCACGTGGTACTGACGCTCCGCGGAATGTTGCAGTGAGTACGCTCGGGTACCGTGCGCATGGCAACGTTGCCACGGCACGTAGAAATGCCGCGCTATGTTGTGCGCGAGGTCGCGGAACAGTGCACGACGTTGCAACGTCACGTAGACTCTATGCCGCGCGTGCTGTCGAGGGACAATTTGTCCCCTAGTGAATACATGGCTTAATTATTATATTTAATGTTATCCATTGCGTCATATCATAATCATAATCACTTAATCAAGAAAATCTGGGCTTCATTATAATATAATTTTACACTAGTTTGTAGAAAAAAGAAATTCTAAGAAAATTCATCTACAACGACAAGAGAGAAATCAAAAATAATTTTCAATGATATACAGGATAATAGAGTGTTAGTTAAATTAGTAAAAACCAATACACGATTTAAGGTCTACCGATTTCGAGACGTGCCCGTCTCTTCGTGAAGACCAACACTACACTACTAAGTTCACAACACTATACACTACGACCATAGTATCGTTAAACTTTCACCAATATTTATCACATGCGTGTTAATCTTGTCAGAGACAAGCATGCAATAACTTGCCTACAGAACTATCAGGAATCTACGAAAAGACGGGTACTTCTCGAAATCGGTAGACCTTAAATCTGGTAGTGGTTTTCACTAATTTAACTAACATTCTCTTATAATGTCTAACCACAAAGTTAATGCTTTAAATATTAATAATATTAATAATAATATACAGAATTGTTGGTAGTTGATATCACAGAATGTTATATTGTACATAGATGAACTAAAATCATTCTTTAGGCGAGGCGATTAGGTCATAGCGGAAGAATATCCCCCTCGCGTTATTAAGACACATTTCTACTGCAATTAAAATATGATTTCTTGCGTAATTAATAATCTCTTTGTAAACTAAATGTATTTTTTTTTATAATAGACGTTGTTTCTTTAGCGCGATTTATTTACCAAGACATTATACTTTTTAAGAGAAATTACTTTCAACATTTCATAATCGTTTCAAAATATTTGAGATTGTAGTAATATTTTTAAAACAAGTCAAACGTATTGTAACCAGCCGCGGCATCAGATAGTTCTTGTCCTTATATTTTGATTGTCTGTGATTGAAACCTGATTGTGGAATATGTTATTATACATAAAACACCAGAAATAGGAATAAAATAAGATTGCCATATAAGAAAAAAGCATATACACAGAATTGTCTAATGTACAGAGGTGTAAAAATATATGACGAGATGCCAGAAAACATGAAGAACATAAATAAGATGAATGAATTTAAAAACAAATGCTATAATAAGATATATTATTAATTATAGATTGTACCATAGATTAGATCGTATTATAAGATGGATTATGTTATATTATAGATTTGTGGAATTCATACCACAATGCAAAAAACCACCAATCTAGGACACACATACACACAGTGGCAAGGAATGCCACACAAGCAAATAGAGGCACGAGTAAGACCCGCGCGACCGGCAGATCATTGCACCATCAGCATTTCGGACGATTTCTTTACACTCACACAGAAGACTCCTTTGTTTTTAAATCATATAAAAAGAGGCACACGCCCTAGGCGAGCGTGTCAGTCCTTCGTAGACCTCCGGCGGGTGGCCAGAGGCTATTGCCCTTAGAGTATCTATCCGTGTCTGTATAATCATACTTATGTATATTTTGTATTTATTTTATCGAGATAATAAATCATCAAATATTCTACGCCTTTGGAGCTTTTCCGTCGCATGACGGTGGTGACCCGAAAAAGCAACTGCTCCAAACCATCTCCAAACCACCTATAGATTGTCCCATAGATTAAATTATATGTAAATGTAAATATGTAGGTTATTGTGGATAGTATATTAGTAATAGATTTAAGAATGTTAAGTGTTAAATACTAGTTAATGTACAAGTTGTAACTAGGGAATGTAATCCCGATCCCGTGGGATCTCGAGGCATTTTACGAGACCAATCCCGAACCGAAAAATCGGACGAGATTATCGGGATTTATCAGCACTTTTTATCTTTTGTATGTTTCTTTGTATATGTCTATAGAGCTTTTAGTAAATACTTAAAACTTACGTTCCTACCACATTCAAATAATGAAAATAGCTTTGAATAATACTTGCTGTATTTTATCAACCTAACATAGTAATATTATTATATAATGTAGTAGAGTAAAAACTACTAGTTAGTAGTTTTTACTCTACTGCGTTGATTGATTGATGCTTGAAAAAACGCCTGTAAAAACTTTAATGCAATGATTAATAATGAACATTTTATTAAAATTGCCGATATAAAAATGCAAGGCATTGTCGTTAATTGCTATTCAGCTCTATAAAAAAAAATCACAAAAGTATTCGGGATCCCGATCCGTAGGGATCCCGCGGGATTGGAAATTCTAATCTTGAGGGATCCCGAAAGGGCAATCCCGACTCGGGATTGCATTCCCTAGTTGTAACTTAAGAAATAAATACATTTTTAAAAATGACGTTATTAAAGAGGCTCTAGTTGTCACCTATGATCTCCGGCAGGCCTCCGCAGCCGGGCTGGCTGGGCTTGCCGCCGTTGGGGTAGAAGTCCACGTGGCCGAGCGGCGCGGAGTAGCCCAGCACGCCGGCGCACGTGTGGATCACGTCCACGAACTGCGCGTCGCCCTCGTCCAGCCGGTTGGGCGGCCCGGCCCAGTACTCGAAGCCCGGCAGCGCGGGGTCCAGCCCTGCGGACTTCTGAACTCATGTGACAAGTCTCCAGGTGCAAACTAATCGGCCAGAGCATGTCCAGCGGCCTTTGAGATGTGGCACTACAGGCGCACGGCGAGGGTACATTGGTCTGAGCATATCCGAAACGACGAGGTGTTTAGCAGGGTGGGCGAAAAGAGGCGGCTCCTTAACAGAATCGCCCAACAGCGAGCAATTTGGATAGGCCATAATATAAGGCATCCGGGCCTGCTTTTAACCACCGTCGAGGGAAATGTTGAAGACAACAATCATAGAGGCCGCCCGAGATTGAGCTACGTAAACCAGATTATCGGAGATGTGCGCTGTAGCGCCTACCAAGAAATGAAGAGGCTGGCAGGTGACAGAGAGGAGTGGAGAAAGCGAATGCTTGTTGCAGACCAATCCTAGGATTGCGACCCAAAAAAAAAGTTGGGGTTAGCATTGTACGTTTAATTTTGTCTAAGGATTTTATCCCCAGTGTGGCATCATTAACCAAGATTATATGGGCGTACGTTGGCTTTTCGTTTGGGTGGCATAAGTCCTAGAACCCGACTGCAGTGCCACCTACCGGGTCCAGTTGTGTATCTAAACCTTCCAGGGACCCACTCGAAAGCACACAAAAATTTCGTCAAAATCGGCCCAGCCGTTTAGAGGGAGTTCCGTGACATACACACGTACAGAAGAATTATACATGTATGTAAAAATGTGTTATATGTAAAAATATAGCTCTATCCCTTCCGAAACAATGTTTCCAAATTATTATTAAAAGCAAAGACAGCAATATCCTCATAGTATGAATGGCAAAGACATCAATATCCTCATAGTATGAATGGCAAAGACAGCAATATCCTCATAGTATGAATGGCAAAGACAGCAATATCCTCATAGTATGAAAGGCAAAGGCAACAATATCCACATGAACCAATCAAAAAAATGGTCGCTTCATACTAAAGTGAGAGCTGATGTCGATTTTAGACTGAAATATCACAGCAAATACAGGAATATCCAATGATATAGCAAACTGTAGATACATTACAAACGTGAAATCGTGGCAAGTCAAAAAGAAGGTAATTACCTTACCTACTTGCATTCGTTATCGAACAGACCTTCTTTGTGATCGGAAAAAAGAGTCCCAAGGAAAAAGGAACAGAGTATCGTACGCTATTGTAAGAATGAGTATGTTATTTTAGCCACCGTGACTTCAAATTACCAGGTTTTTCTGCATTTGCTACGTTTGAAATCAGGATAGTATGGGAATAACGTGTCTATTTATTTATAATATGCCAATGGCAATATCCATATTTATGAGTAAAGTATTTATTTATTTATACACGCATTTAAAAGGAAATCTGAGGTGGCATTGTTTTTAAAACTTATTTCCAATAAGATATACGTGCGAACGAAACTGTGTTCCAAGAAATTTAAGTTAGTTCATGTCTACATATTTTGGTGGTCTGTAGAATAAGCTACTAAAAAGGAATGAGAGATTTTTTAAATTGGTTTATGGGGATTGAGATAAAAGTATGAGGTTGACCTGATATCCTGGAGATCTTCCCGGACTGCACGAAGCTGCCCGCGTAGCCCGACACGTGGGCGCCCAGGCTGTGCCCGATGATGTGGAACTGGTCAGGCTCCATGCCGTGCTGCGAGATGAGGTACTCCACCAGGCGCCCGGTCTTGTTGCCCACTATCTGGAGAGCAATATTCAATGCACTTGAGGGAATGTCGTGGTGGTGGCATTAAAGAGTCTCGCGTGTCCTTATGAATGTAGTTATGCCAACAGCATTTATTCTCCAATAACTCCATAGTTATCTACCTTTGTTTGACGGACAAGGTACTTATTTCAAAGAGCGCTCAGAGATGGCACCAGCCATAGTTAAAGAACCCACACACGAAAGGTGGGTGTCATTATATTAAGTACCCCAAGGATTCAGCCCAGTTATACTAAGAGATGGCGCCACTTTCGTTGGTAAAATATCAATGGAACGTGACTAAAAATGTTCAAGTATTACAGAATACAAATCCTTTGGTATGCTTCGCGCCTCTGTGAATACAGTACAAATACAGATATCGTATAGAGATCTTAACTGATCTTAAGTCCGAGCCTTTGGCCTTCGCTAGCTGGCTTACAAAACGTAAGTAACGGAGGATCTAGTCTGGGGACTAGGGACACGATATCGAATAGAAAATATCGATACTGTACTCATGAGTAGTATCGAAAAAAGAATCGTACTCGCAAAAGTATCGATACTCCAAAGTATCGAGTACATAGGGAAAATATCATAATATCATAGAAAATATATCGATGACCAAAAAAAAAAAGGTCACCGTTCAAAAAATATATCGATTATCCGAGAGAAAAGGACGCCATGAAAAAAATAATGAAAAAGGTCGCAAAAAAAGTGACCAAAACTTAAAAGGTCGCAATTTTTAAAAGTATCGATACTTGCCAAAAAGTACACATTGAGTAAAAATGTCGAATAAAAAGTATCGAGTACAAAAGTATCGGTATCGAAAAAAAGTACTCGATACCACAAAATATCGATACTTTTTTCGTGTCTCTACTGGGGACCCGGTAGAGGAATCTGTAGTTACTCCAGTTGCGACGAGAGCACAGCAACCCACAGAGGACCTGGTCTGAGGACCCCGCAGCAGAATCCGGGGTTGGTCGCGATACCGCAAGGCGCTGCTCTCGGTGCTTATCCAGCTTGTCACCGAGGATTACTCGTCGTTTGTACCCACGCCCCTGAGAAAGTGTACCCTATAGCGGATAGAACGCCGTTCGTTCGACCGCGTTATAATGTTTTCTTCTTACTGTAGATATGCTCCGGTAGCAAGTGAAGATGTACAATAGCAGCGTGTAACATGTAAAACATGTAAAATAGCAGCGTGAGACTGAGAGCACGCGCGGCGGGAGGTCTTCCCGAGACGGGAGCAAAGCGAGGCCGGCGCTAGGCCTGCTTTGGAGACTTGATGATGATTCGACATGATCTGTTGTTCTCTAGCATTATATTATCATTGTATCATATCTTGTTCTATTATTTTGTATTATACGGTTTTGAAGACAGTTAGGCTGCTTTGTGTAGACGCCTCCCCGCGCCGCTTGCACTCGTATGAGTTTAAGTAGCGCAGGAGGATGACCACTTTAGCATAAAAAAAAAATGTCTAATTGGATGGCGAAAGTGTAGGGCCGATATGGAAGCTATTGCTCACAAAACAGCCTTGGGTGTGTGGTGGTCCCTCCTCACTCTTCTAGCTTGTTGTGGGTCTCCAGGTGGGAGATCCTCAGGTGTTTCAATAGCTGGTCGAACGTGATTGGTTTAGTGCTTTTACTGTCCCTGCGTGGGTGCGTGTGCGTAAGTGACATGTTTTCTTTTTGTGTTGTTGCCAATTTATCCCTTAAGGGAGTGGTCTCCTTCGTTTCCCTTAGCTGTCCCGGTTTGTTTGCTCCTCAACTGTGAGCCATGTATTATTTAACACTGTCGTTATGTAACTGTTTTTTTGTAATTAGTGTTTATACATCGTTGATTTTGCTCCATTTAAATTTTTATATTATCTTAAAGTGTATCTATTATTATTTTTATTTTTTTTATTTTATAATAAGGAAGTGAACCTCCGGGACATTAAAAAAAAGTCAACCAGGTGGCAAATGAGCAGGACCGATATATAAGCTTTTCCTTATAAAACGGTCCTGTATAAGCGGTGAGTCTGCCCTCATTGTTCCAGCTTGTATATTTATACCGTCTCTGTTGTTACTAAAGGTTGCTTACGCTGCATCATCTTCATTTGCAGTATCGTCTTCTTAATCTATTAACCTACTCGTTTGACCCGACTCAGCAGTATTATCATGACCACACAGCACTGCTTGACCCAAATACTTAAATTATTTTTGTCAACAAGTCACTTTTGCAACATTGAATTAGATTAAGTATGCACGACTGACATCGCGATGAGTCATCATAAATCATCTTCCTACGCTACTATTCCTCTTATATATTATTGTAGAGACCTTACATTTTCTAACAAATAAACGAATACATCATATGTCCGGATTCTTGTTTGTAAACAATGGTGAGATTAATCTACCAAACTAGTTATTATTACGTTGGGATATGTTGATCCTATTGATAAAATAATGGCCGAGTTCCTACAATTAACCTTCAAATTCATTTAAACGTAACTTTAGAATGGATAAAATTTGTAAGTAAAAGGAGAGGCGAGTCAAAAGCCGTTAGATTATCAAACTTTTTTCCGATTTCCCTAGGATTTCATCATTTTTTGTTGAAAATACTTGAAAATGTGCAGTTTGTCATGAAATAAGATAGGTTCTCTTCACTTAATCAACAAAGAACGTCATCGATCTAAATCGGTCACTACCGTCGGAACAAAAAAATTTAATACTTTTAAGGTTCAACGCGCACATATTTTAGGAGGCAATATTTGTAAATACGATAAAAGCACAGTATACCCAGAACAGTAGTTTACTCCGGCCTGTCGGCGAGTTATTAGCCTACTCTTGCGTTGACGCTAGGGTTGTCACTTTATTTTTACTCCCTTTCTTTTAACTCGTAGCGTCTGAGATTCCGACGCATAAGGTAGACACGAAACCCAAAAATAAATTGCAAAAACGCTCATTAACATCAACGTAGACTTTTAAAAACTCACAGTCTTTTTGATAACCAACACACCATTTTAGTAAAGCACCACAAACATAAAAAAAGTCATTTTTTTCAGGAAGCGGATTTTTTTTCTAAAGCGGTGGCTGCGAGCGCGAATGGCACCGAAAGCACGGCCCTTACTGCCGCCGCCTTGTGCCCCCATATTCTATGTCAATGTGTGCGTCACGGTGCGTGCGTACACGCGGCCAGTTTGTATGAAGACGTATTACTGTTCTTAGTATACTGTGATAAAAGGGACACTGCTTTTCGTTATTCGCCAAAATAAATACTTTTTATAGTTTCGGAGGAGAGATACGTCATCAGAAATCCTCCCTAATTGTGTTCTTACTCTGGTGTTGTAAGCAGATCCGAAGTAGAAGATGCCGGACGCCAGGTACTCCCAGTCCACGATGATGACGTTGCAGTCCCTGTCGTCCAGGTAGGCGTCCTTGATGTTGGTGACCGTGGTGCTGTGCCCGCTGGACTGCCAGCCGTGGATGAGGATCTTCACGTCCTTCTTGGGGTCGAAGTGCTCGTCGTTGAAGGGCGCCCCCGTCTCCACCTCGTTGGAGGCTTCCTCGCTGGAGTCCAGGCTCAGCTCGCTGTACTTGTCGACGTTGTTTCTGCAAAATTGAAATTAGGTACACCCATTCGAGTGGCGCGGTATTTACAACTCGGTGAGATTATTTTGAGAATTTGGGAAAAATGAGAAGCGATCATAACCAAAGTCTTCATCATCATCAGAATAAAATTGAATCCATGCCTTCTTCAAAAATATACAACTTTTCACGAAGTTTGTTTATTTTATCAATCGAAGGAATAATTTGGTGGATAGTTAATTTAATAAAATAAATTTATATATGCACGGAACTTTTCCTTCGCCAGAACAATATAAAACTAAATCGAAACATATTATTTTACATATTGTAATAAATATAAAAATAATACCTACATGCAGTGTATACTTAAATAAAAAATGCGCATAAACATATTATGTAAAATTAATATAATTTTAACATTAAAAAAATACCAGAATGTATATTTTTAAATAGATACTAATATACCGTTTTTATTTTGCAGCTGTATATAACTTCAATCTGCAAAAATAATATCGAAATATATCTGAATACAAGTTTAATCTGGTAAACTTTAATACGATAGATTGCCCTGTAAGATAGTGTGGACAAGGAATAAAATTCAGAGTATCCAGTTGGAATGAAAGGAAATATGTGCAGAAATAGATAGTCAAAGCAAAGTTTGAAAACAAGAAGATAGGATAACAGGGGCGTGCAATGGGAACAAACATTAATTTGACGACCTGCCTGCTACACTAGTATTTTACTGTATTATAGCAGACAGTGCTCTTCCAGGAGGTACAATATATGTGCAAGGATATTTATTATTTATATAAAGGAGTTATTATTTGAATAAATCTTAGTGCCAATAAAAAATAAGTAGTAATAATAATTAAATATTAAAAAATGTAATGATTGTGTTAATTCTATATTATAGACAATTAAAAAAAATGATGGGAATTGGATAGTGAATAAAAGAAAATAAATAAAATTTGTTGAAAATATTAAGGTAAATGTTTATATATATTGGTACTAGTATTTTTCAAATGTTGATTATATCTTGGCTTTTAACAGGTTTTGTGCATACTTTTTCCCTTTTCATGGAGCCAGAATTTCACTTTTGACGAAAAATATGCGAGACTATGGCTACAAATTTTAAGTTTTGTGTTTAGAATGTTGGATACTTTTGGAGCTTGGAAGAGATGAAATCTTTGTGAAAAGGTTTTAGTATAAAGTATTAGTATAAAGCGTATACCTGGTGTAGAGGTGAAAGAAGATCGTCTTCTCTGGATCCCCAAACAAGCCCCTGGTCGGCTCTGATGCTTCCGTGAGGTTGGCCACCTGAGGGTTGCCATCCCCGTCAGGGATGTACATCCAGGTGACGCCGTAGTCGGGATACTTCTCCTTCAGGTCGTTGGTGTACTTCTCGCTGCCCTGCCCCACTGCAGACACCCATGTGTGTTACTTTATTATCTCAAATTATAAACATTATTGTGATTTTTTTATTGAAATTTCTACGACTTTTTCCCCCGAATAAACAAAAATGGATCTCTCTCTGTTCTCAAAGACTTATCTATTCGTAACTCACTTTTTAGATTAAATTAAACTATTTCACTTGTCTGTCAGCTGCAAATCTTGTAATAGGCCCGCTTCTTGACCGAAAATCATTCTGAAATCTGGCAGAGAGACGTATTATGGATGAAAATACAATAATCATTCATTAATTTTACAAAATCAGTTTAATAATTCAGAAATTATATTTAAAATCCTGAGGCGTCATTTTGTAGTATATTTAATAAGTCGGTGACATTTTTCGGTTTGTATCACAATAAAGAGTAGCTTGTTAGTGTGATGACTGTGACTCGCCTAGTGATCCTGTGGTCAGTGGTTCGAGCCCCATTCTAGGATACCGGCAAGTTAGCTTAGTTAAGTTAGTTAGTTAGCTCTCTCATCACAATTCTATTCCATTACCACATTTCATTGACGTACGCATATACTGTGATAGCTCTCAGTACCTACCGCGGATAAGAATGTTCTTAGGTTTTCACGGCCACTCAGAATCTTCAAGTTTGTGTTTACTGGGGTATTATGCCGTGTTATTACTTTCTGGTCGACGTTTCGGATCCCATTGCAGGGTCCATCACTCACAACAACACATCAGGGCTGATGTGGTGTTGTGAGTGTTGGTGTTGTGAGTGTTGGTGTTGTGAGTGTTGGTGTTGTGAGTGTTGGTGTTGTGGTTAAGTATCGGCTTGCAATACCGCGTCGAAAGCAAGAAACGTCGGCCCAAATATTTTCTCGTTTTAGTATTTTTTTTATAAAATTTGTTTTTTTTTTCAATACATAACTTTTTAATTTCAATTACGCTGCCAATTTCTGTGAAATCGTTATAAACTAGTAAATAACCTTAGAAATTTTATTATATTTCTCATACAGGATGTACCAGAGCTAGCAGTAGAAGCTTGTCCGGTAGATTTCTACCTATGTTATGAGTCTAAAATGTTCAAGCAACCATAGAGTACAAAGCATTTAAACATCTCTTTAAGGCAGCGTTCGTAAAAAACGCATCACTCGACAATTTTTTCGTCGACTTTAGTTGTAAAATAGCCCGCATGCTACGAAGAGCCCTTTTATTTTATCGGAATAATATATGGCCTATGTCTATCCTGAAAGTCCATTCTAAATATTGGCGAAAGAATTTTAGAAATCGGATGACTAGTTTCTAAGATTACTTCCTACATCCAAACTTACTAACTCGCAAACTTTACCTCTTTATACAGGATGTACCAGAGCTAGCAGCAGAAACTTGGCAGGTAGATTCCTGTCTATGTTATGAGTCTAAAATGTTCAAGCAACCAATATCAATAGTTATGGAGATATGCAATATCAAAATTTGAATTTTTTTCCAATATTTCTTACTTATTTTTTGCAAAAAGTTGAACTATCATTACAGTATCTTATGTCGATTATGAAAAATTCATTCGCTTTAATACAAGTCGAATAAAATGATAAAAACCTTGCAAAAATTGAAAAAAATCATTTTTTACAACGTTTTTATCATTTTATTTAAGTTGTATTGAAGCAAACGAATTTTTCATAATCGATATAAGTTACTGTAATGATAGTTTAACTTTTTGCAAAAAATAAGTCTGAAATATTGAAAAAAAATGCAAACTTTGATATTGCATATCTTCATAACAATTGACATTAGGCCATAGTTGCTTGAACATTTTAGACTCATAACATAGTCAGAAATCCACCGACTAAGTTTCTGCTGCTAGCTCTGGTACACCCTGCATAACTACACGGTACGTCGCTGACAACATCCTGCAGATATACACAAAGCGCCTTGGATTTCTAAGAATTGTTATTTCATTTAGGCCCGGTTGCGCCATCTGAAGTAAATTTTACTCGAGTAAAATTAACTCGAGTAACTTTTTAACCATCAGCTTAGAGTAAACTCGATTTCGGGTTGCACAAACGTCTTTTTTACCACTGTCAAACCAATAATAAGGCTAATAGGGTGCCAAGTGGAATAAACTTCAAATACCGCATTCGTCTATGGAATTTGATTTATTTCAGTTTTTACCACTGGCAATACGTATTTTTGCGGTTCAAAACCAGTTCAAACAAACCACTCTATTCTATGAAACAAACCAAACAAACGTCAAACCATCGCTAAAATAACGCGAAATTAAAAGATTCATTTTAATGTTTACAAATTTCAATCCGACAATGACAGAATTCAAATGACAAGTACCTATATGGACAAATATCACATTTTCAAATCGGCTGTGAGAGGACGGACATTTTTTTTACCAACGTTTTTGCCTTTCCCCACCGATATAGGATAGTAAAAAAAAGTTACTCATGTACCTATGTACTTCGGCGAGTAAAATATTTTTTACCATCGATGACGCAACCCGTTTTATGTTTTACCTTCTTTACAAAATGAAGAGCTACCTTCACCGTCTCAAAATAATTAATGACGACACATGCCCCTGCGACGGCACTGCCATACAAGATGTTTACCACCTGTTGATGTTTTGTCCCATTTTCAGCACACAAAGACACAAGCAGCGTGCAGACATAAGGACGTCAACTGGAAAGACATCGCAACCGTGATAAGTCATAAGGACTTATCACGAGAGGTGGTATCTTTCTTAGAGAATGTAGTCAGGACATTAAAAGTAATAAACAACGAATAAAACAAAAGCCTAACGTTATAAGAACCGTATAAGAAGGTCCTCTCAGTTCCGACTTCTTCTGAGAGAGGTTTCCCGTGGTTGCCTCTCCACATAGGCAAATGCGAAGGAGCTCCAAGTTCCACGGACAAATCCCTCCCGTTCCAACCAAGCTGGTAGTAGTTAGATTAGAATACCTGAACTCTTATTGAGGTAAATTATAAGCCTTGTACATAGCAAGCAAGGCCAAAAGTAATTGTAACTCACATCTAAAAAAAAAACCGTTTTAGTAAAAAAGTTACTGGAGTAACTTTTTTATCTTTACTTTAGATGGCGCAACCTGGCCTTAACATATTGATTTCCATAACACATAAGACAAGAGTATACCCCGCGACATGACCAGCATGGCCCAGGAGATGGCGAGGATGATGGACGACATGGAGGCCGTGACTGCGGCGCCCGCGGTGGTGACTGTGACTGCAGCGAGATGTCGGGCGGCGACTGACACAGCGGGCAGAGCGCGCCGACGAAGGAATTAGCATTTCACGTCGGAAAACTAGCATTAGGGAATAGTTTATATATTACTTTGCCGGATGTCAGATTACCTTCCGGCCGATACTGCTGTGTCCGGGCATGTCGGAAGAAAATTTGTTACAAATATGCTATTAATACAATTTAAATTACTTACTTATTTCCAGATGTTTTTGTTTAGGAAAAACAACAACAATAGGAAATAAGTCTTATTTTCATTTTTCATCGATGTCGAATAAAACTCGAAAATAAGATATTATTTTAGGATGTTTTTTGGCAAAAATATATTTCTAGTACGTCACTTTACTAGACATTTTTTATATTTCCCTTCATCGTCATCTTGATCAGTTCAGTAGGTAAACAGTAGAGTATAGTTGTAGGTAAGAATGTTTTTGAAAACTATTGGATTACAAAAATCAAATAAAAAAACATTAAATTTAAGTAAGTATACATACAATATTGACAAACAATAATAGCAGGATATCAATGTAAGTATCTGTAATTTTGAAAATATATTTATTTTATAAAAATAATTTTATCTAGGTTGTATTTATTATAAAAATAAACAAGGCAAATTATTTTTTTTTATATTCTGTTATTTACGAAACAATTTTTTATTGCATCAGGTCCTTACCTGTGAAATTGCCATTATGTATAGAAATTTTTTTATGACAATTGGCCGTTATTGTCGATGTACTTTTGGCATTTTAATAGGAGCTCATTGGTGCCTTTGCTATATGATTCTTAGGGACGGGAATCGATGAATTCTTTAAAAGCGTTTTTCACCGCCTCATTGTTCTTAGTTGAAAATTTTCCCAAGTAAAAATAAAGTAAAAAAGATACATTTTTTGCATAAAATACTTTATATCTCTATAATAAAGATTTTTGATGTTAAAATAAGGTTTTTTTACTAAAAAAATATTTTTTTCACCCATACTCACAAGTATAGTAATTCCAATAGGTTTATAAATACGCATGATTCAAATATCCTATGGCGTTCAACGGGTAAGTGTGATTGGTCACATTGTATTCTTGATTCATGTCGAGTATATGCAACGACCTTCGAGAATTTAGCATATTGAATCAGAATAATACCATTAACAGGTGGTAAGTAGGTACATCCTTAGGACAGGTACAATATTCCCTGTCACCAGAAAAGGTCAAATTCTTCTCGCGGACACTCGCGTAAAGGACAACTTAGAGTTAATTGCGGATGCTTTTATTTATTTTGTACCACAGAAGCATGATTAGCTAACGCATACCAAACTTTACCGTCAAATTTCCAAGACGTGAGAGCACACGTTATACGTGTGCACTCTTATAGTGCTGACAATTTATTTTTCATCCAGCATTCAACAATCATATCTAATGGTATGGTCGAAGTCATAGAAATTAAGAAAAATACTTAATAAAAATCTTATATCTGAGTAAGGTTACCTTTTTGTTGATAGCTTCAAGCGATGATTTATTATCATGAACTTGGCATTATACTTATTTCAATAGCTAACTTATTTATGGATTGTCAATTACTAGTATGAAAGATTGCTAGTATTTGTCAAAATGGACTTAAATAATCGATTTGTATTTGTTTTGATTGTTGGTTGAGTGAGAAAACTCTAACAGTTATGTAAAAATTTTATTATATTATGACTTTCTATTATATTATGTTTTCCTTATGCTTCTGCTTATTATATACTTGCTTTTTACCAGGCGCGTCCAGTGGGAACATTGCAGTGTGAATTTTTTGTAAACGTATATTTTGGGAAAAAAGTAGAAATTAAATATTTATGCGATATATTATTGTGTTATATCAAAATATGAATAATATGATAATAATTGTTACGAAATATATGTTGTGTTTCTAATTTCTTTTCAAATAATTGGTTACGTAAAAGTCATGCTGCGATGTTCCCACTGCACGCCCCTGCTTTTTACTTTATATTATATTTATCTTTACATATTTGTATCTGTATTTTTAATATTTTCTTTCCACTTTATGTAATTATTATTTTTATATGTTATTATTTTTTTCTTTAAACTATCTATTCTATAAACGTACACTTTACCTACTTGTAAAAGTCCTGTAGTATGTTAATAAATAAACAAATAAAATATACTTCTCGAACAAAAAGCTCTCTCACGGAAATCTTCGAATAGACAGTGACTGATAGCTTTATTAATGATTAATGAGTCACACCCAAAAAATACATTACTTTATTCATCCGAAGTTTCTGTTACGACTCCAAGAGATTTAAAATACGGTAGAAATAATAATTAACTCATCAAGTTCGAGTTAAGCAATTGGTAGTTAGTTATTGCTCTATCGGAGCGGCAGATAAGCAGTACGGGGCAATGTCATCGCCAATAGGGGCAGCCGTAATATATGGCCACCGCCTCCTCGGCCAGGTTGCCAAAACCGTTTGCTGCCGACCACCAATTGAACCCGAAGGTCTGCAGAACCACAAACTCGCAAACCAGGAGGCGATCGATGTATTCGTAAAGAAGTTTACACTGTACATACCCACGGATTTTGGGTTTGGACAAACAATCCGTAAAAGGGAAGGACATATACAAAAAAGTAACCAATAAAAACCAAGTTTTTATTAAAGACGTAAAATGAATATAACATAACACTAAACTTACAGTAATTTAATATATTTCTAAAATGTCAGATGTTTTGAGCTTTGATAAGACACTTCATGCTTTGTGTAGTGAAGTACCTATTATGTATACCGACGGAGTAATTCAAATTTAGGAAATATTCCGCGACGTTATCGGGCCGCCGTTGCTAGTAATCAAACTTTCGTAATGATTCCGATTTGAAAAAACCATTAAAATTTCTAAAAATCCAAAATTATACTATAATTATTAATTTTTTTTAACGAAAATTTGGTAGATCTTCTCGATCGTCGCCACGAGTCTGCTTGCAAAGTTTCAGCTCGATTGGATCACGGAAAAAGAGTCAAAAATCGATCCGATCGGAGTAAAAAGATAGGCTGGTTCAGTTCTAGACGCCCACATGATCCGCAGTCTTAGCAGATAACCCTCGGAGCCACTCCCAGCGCGACGCCCACGTCCGGGCACGGGCTCGAAAGGGTCTGAGATTATTTCCCTTTTCAATGAGGTCACCGTTCCTGGGTGGACGATGCCCCACTCCCTCCAGCTCGCCTAACATCTCCTCTCTCGCATCATTCAGCATCGAGCACCCATATATTTTTTTTTTTTTTAATTTATGGTACAAATACAGTTCTGATATATACATATCAGATTAAACATTTTTTTAAATACTTGGTAGTCATGTACACCTCATCAGTAAAGAGAAGCTCTTGAGTCTGATGAGGGAGCCGCAGTTCTTATTCCTTATTATAATATATAGTTACATAGTATATACAAGTTGTTTATTAATACAGTGAAGAAGGTAAACTGATAATGAAAGTATTGAAGTTATTTTGAATAAAGTTTTAGGTTTAAGTGATTTGTGAATTTAAGTTTGATTTTAGGAAAATTTTAATTTTTTTGATTTGCTCTGAGAGGTTACTGATGCATCTCGATAGGTAAGTTATTATAGTAATTAATGGCTTTATAAATACAGTGATGCTGCATTTGGGTTGTTTTACATTTAGGCATTATAAATTGGTTTCCATTTCTCATAAGTTTGAAATATTCCTGATTATCTGTAAGGTTTTTTTCTTTACATATTTTTAATATGGAAACTTGCTTGAAAATATCATCTACGTTTGGTACTGGAAACAATTGAAATCCACTGTCCCTTCCGCCAGATCCTCCTCCCCAGCTTCTTGTGTGGCGGCTCCACTGTCTCATCTTTATATAGCTATTGCTTCTACACTGTTTATTTCTTATGTACTCATCCTGTTTCTTTTGCTTTTGTTTCTGCAATTTATGCTGCTGTACTTATTATGCTTTGTTTTTATCATATGCTTGTGTATTTTTGTGATTTAAATGAATAAGGAGTGTTTGGTGGTGTGGACAGTGAATGGGTTTTTGCAGTCAAAACCTTGCGGCGTTCGCCCTTTACACGGCGCCGCACGGGGATGGCTTTAGTAAGACAAAAATGTCAGAGTAGGGCCGATACGGGAGCCGTCGGCTCATAGAACGACCGTGGGAAAGTGGTGGTTCTCATTCACTGTACATACCCATATGATTGACGCCTTGATTGGCAATTGAAAAAGCCTTCAACAGCTCGTCTCAATTTCAGGATGCTCTTCATCATCATAATCCAAGAGCATATTTTCAGTGATACCCACTTATGTATTACCAGACTGTAAAAATATTAATTATTCAATCAAATTATAAAAATACATCTGTACACATTTAGCATCCTCATTCCTCTCCCAAATAAATTTCCAGTTCGAGGTTACCAAGTATGCATAATTATTTAACGTCAATTTCTATGCCAGCTACCATCCACACGGTTCCCATCATAAATAAGACATTTTCCCAATGATTTATTTTATTTTTCGGAAATTGTAAGAATTGTAAAATTATGCCAAAACCTGCGAGTAAGCTTGACGTCTCCGGGTTCCGAATAAAATAAGTAGTCGCCATGCTAAAGAGTGTGACGTGTTTGTTGTGATCACTTGTATTGTGTTATATTATTTACTAGTCCTAATATATTCTAAACATACTTACTAACTTAAGATTATACATGCGCTGAAATATATATTATATATACATATGATTCGGACAGTCTAGGATTATGAGTGACATTGTTCTAACAGATGAACATTTTACTTTTAATACAAAACAAAATAGCGAAATGAGCCGACAATGAAAAGCTAAACCCTTGTTAAAATCTTAGGTTAACTTCTTGGGGGAGGTTCATGAGGTTCAAACAAAATGGTATGCTGTTCGCAGACAACGTTGTACAATTTAAAACATGTTTTATTTTAACTTTGTAATACACACACACAATATGAGTTATTAAATTACGACTATAGTTTCGAGAGGAGCAGTCCTTCCCATCGATATCTGTATTATCGATACCTAGATGATACCTGTGATGGGAGGGACTGCTCCATATTGTGTGTGTATTACAGAGATTAAATAGAACATATTTTAAATTATAATGTTTCACCACGAAGCATCTGCAAAATCTTTCAATGATATTAACTTTGTACAAATTACATGAGGCGTGAAATCGACTATTGGTCGACCACAATCAAAACACCATTCCCTAGCTTTGTCCGCTAAGAAGAAAGCGGGGAAAAGTTGCCTGGCAAGCCCGTATTACAATCCTCTATAATAAATATGATATTCCAAATAAATATATATTTTTTAGTTTAAAAAAGGTTACTTATTTACTAGAAAAACTTCTTTTGTATTCTTTTTTTGCATCGTAACAAAACACCTATTTTTTGCGCACATTCTTTTGAATGCGGTCTAGCTACAGCTGGTCATATCATAGAAATGGACCAGCTGGTTTATATCACTATCTACGATCTTATATTGATTTTAACAATTTGATCACATAAAGATTGTAAAATCTCACATCAAGGGGCTACGATCCATTGAACATGTTGAACTTCTCAGACAGTACTTGTGATGAATCACCTGTTTCTATAGATTTTTTTTTTATTTTATTTTATTATTTTATTTTGAACTCTAAGATGATTTAAATGCTACGCGGGAAAAAATTGAGCTAAACCCACCTGGCGGAGTATTGGCGCTACAAAAATTTGGGGATGATGAAACGCTAGTATTGGGACGGAGTTAGTAGCGATTGATCGGATATAGGTTACGAGCAGTTAATATTCAATTCTTATAAAACATATTAATCTTGTGGTAAAGCCGCGTTTGGTACAAATGGTTGACGATCGGCGCGGTCCGAGCGGTCCACATGTGCTTCCCAAAAAAAATACTGAACACGGCTTTCGTAGATTTAGGTCGCGTTTATTGCAGTTTAAGCCGTTAAAAAACCGATTAACGTCTACTCTAAGGTGACGATGATATTGACAGTTCCACGAGGTTTCTGAATTATTGACTTTTTTGCTCGGGTTTTGAAACCGTTTAAGAGCCGTATATCTTCATCTCGAGTGGATCCCCGTGCAACAGAGAGGCAGAATATTGAGCAAAACTAAGGAAGGCAGGTCTAATCGGGGGATCGCGAGAGGAAAACGCCCATAAATAATTTATAATTGGCCGTGAAGCACGGATAAAACGTATACGATGTACCAGAGGGGTGACCTTAACTGAGCGGATAATGATTTATTTTCGTTTCGCGGGAATCGGATAACGTAGGCAGATAGGAAAGTTAACTATAATTCCATTATATTTATCTGTAGACTAACGCTCTGTCGAGAAGCGAATAGTGATTCATTTTCGTTTCGCGGGAGTCGGATAACGTAGGCAGATAGGAAATTTAACTATAATTCCATTATATTTATCTGTAGACTGACGCTCTATCGAGGAGCGAATAATGATTCATTTTCGTTTCGCGGGAGTCGAATAACGTAGGCGGGTAGAAAAGTTAACTATAATTCTATTATATTTATCTGTAGACTAACGCTCTTCAGGCTTTTACAACAGATAGGTAATTGTGCAATGACGGTATATACGGTTAGGAAAGAGATAACGATAACGTGTAAGCATATTAATGGCACGACAAGAAAATAATATACTCGAATATAGATACAATATATTAACTATGTAATCACTACAAACCTGTCCGACGTTAGCGTAGTTTCAACAGGACGGGTAACGTGTATACGATTGGCTATTCTAGCTCAGATTTCGCCGGGTTTGGTAGTAATAACCACAAAACATAATTGGAACAAGTGTATCTAGATAAGAATATTGTAAATAAAATAATATGAATTTGCGGCCCATATACACATGAAATAAAAGGATAAAGCGTATGGGGATCTTATAGATGGATGGATAAATGAAACAAATATATATAGGAGTAAATGCAAGTAAAAAGCAAGCATATAAGTACCAAAAACATAGGAGAACATAGTGTGATAGAAATTCGAAGACGGGAGGAACAATAATGTGAAGTGGAACGGATATAGCAAGAGCATGTAATAATGATAAACGTACAAATACAGACAACTACTTGAGACCGATTCGACAGATACTAGCAATCTTTCAACACACCTCTAAGAACATGGTGAGCGGTATATAGTTATCAGCGGAGGCGTCCAGTGCCTTGGCAATAAATGAGCACTGAATTAATCCGACGCCTTGCCTGCGGCACTGGAGGTTTATTTACTTATTTGTTTTATTTGTTTTCATTTATTGGGTTTCTTACAGCCATATAATTAATCAATCTTTGAAGAAAAGACAATAATTGATGCACAGAGTTTTGGGCCAATTACGCGAAAACACATACATACAATCGATAAAAGAATAATAAAAACATGTCCAATAGTGGGTTGTGTGAGTGTGTATCTGTGTGTTTATTTATTTGTTTATTTATTTTGTTTTGGGAAAAAATTAAAAGCAAAACGATCTTAAAAATCTTCCACTGAATTTAAAAATTTAATTTAACTTACATTAATAGTTTATTGTGTTATAGCGAATAGTACTCTTCCAGTATTATATTGTTCGAGAATATTCACTGTCTATGTAACATAGTTATTTTGTGGATCAATCTTACTGCCAATAAAAATAATAATAAATGGTTACAAATTATGTTTAAATTCCGCAACGGAGGGAGCTAATACGTCCCTGTGCGCGGAGAGTCGCGGCCAAAAGACAGGATTCATTGGATGATTCACGAGAAAAGATCGCCCAAAATTAATTTAAAATTAGGTATAGTACCTTTGGATGATTGTTATATCTAGGTATGCAGTGTGCACGTGGTGAATATATGGAAATTGATCCCATGATATAGCGGCCAAGAAACGTTAAATTTCCGATAAAGACGAGTGAAAATACGGGAGAACGGGACATGATAATGGTAGATAATGAAGAAACATCAACTATGATTAGGGGAGTACCCGATAGATTGTGGTTACGGTTGATCAAACGACAATATGGACTGAACTTAGAAATTAAATATTAAAAATTAATTATCGCGCTTGTGAAGCGAGTTCAAACCGTCTGAAGCCACCAAGTCCGTCCCAAAACGGGCACAGGGATGGAGATAGAGACGGCAACAGGAGGTGGGATCAACTGACATATCCGAGTGGAGATATGGTTTTTTTTTGCCAAATTGAATCTTAGGAACAAAGAATTTGGTTTCAAGGAAAGTAGGATATTGAAAATCCTGGAAACACACGACTTAGGACCTTTGGCTGCTAGGGGGGGTTTAAAATGTCAAGACACAGCAGAAATCAGGCAGTTGGTGACGGTCTACGAGAGCGCAAAATCCGCGTCGGTTGTTTTTTCGAGTGATAGAACCGTGAGTGAAAGTTACCGTCGACTTAGAGTGCCTCAGTGGGTGAAAATTATAGTTTAACTTCAAGTGAAAGTTGTGTACGGGTAATTATAATCTTCGACATTGCTCACGTTAAAAGAAAAGGGGGGTACGGGTTTGATTTTATTTTATAAAGGGTAATTAATTTGGCATATTAGAACTTCGGAAATTACTGCGCTTTATTAAGTTGATTAGTCCGGCATATATAGAACTGATATTTGCAGATCTCCGGAAACTAGCTGTGCGTTATAAAGATACCTATTTTATGCTAAACACGCGGGAAATTGTTAAAAGATAAAAGGGTTGTTACTAACAGATTCGATTTTAAATAAGTCTTATAAAATTACCTATTTTTTGCTAAAATTTAATTAATTTAACTTGGTCACATTTTAATTTTTACATTTGTAAGGCATATAATATTTCGTTATATGAAATGTTTCGATTAGACCGGATTTATTTTAGTTATCGAAAGAATATTTAGTTTATTTTAATATTTTTTTTGTTTATGTTTAATAGTAAGAGTCCGTTAAAATTATAGCGAATAAATTCTGGGATTAAAAATAGGTCTAGTGAAAAATATATAGCTGATCTCGCGGGGTATCAGGTTCAGCCCATAATAATCTAGATTTTCATTTCGTTTAAAATTATATAGAGTAATTCCGTGAGAATCGGGGCTTATTTACAATTTTACAGATGTATGAAATTTCATTATTCTAAAAAATTATATAAAATAATCTCGTGGGGGTCGGGGTTTATTTACGGTTTTACAGAAGTACAAGTTTCACTATTTTATAAAGTATATAAAATTGCTTCCGTTCGGCCCGGGTTATCTTATATTATATAGGAAAACATAGGTCCCGCGCTATTAAAACATATAAAAACGTTTCATGTGGCCGGGATTATTACGCGCGTTGGGGAAAGTCTATAAGGTAAAAATATGTTTAATTTGATTCTGGTTATTTTATATTTTATGAAAGATATTTGCCTCGCGGACTTAAACTATGAAAAATGTTTCAATTAGTTCTGGTTATACTTTAGGAGTGATGTAAACTTCGCGATTGTATAATTTGGGGTACTTCGTATTGTACGAAGACGTAAATCTCGCGTATAAAAACGTGTATAAAAAAAAAACGTATATCATGTATTCAAACATATAAAAACTTCTAGTACATTGTTTCGTTAGACCGGGGTTGTATTATACTTATAAAGATGTTATAGGGCCTCGTTATATTGAAAATATATAAAAACCGCCTGGGGCCGGGTCTTCTTATTTATAAACTATATAAGATTTCGTTACATTTAGTTATATAAAATGCTATCGTTCGGGAATTCGCGTTTCATTTTAAGCTTATATAAATATAGGGTCCCGTTTTTGAGCAATGTTAGTGTTTCGTTTAGAATTCGCGCCTTCATTTAATAAATATGAAACATGTAGATTTCAATCAGAACTATTTTAAAATGATTCGTTTAGAAATTCGCGTCTTGTATTATAAATGTGAAAATTATAGTATTCGTTTTGAGCTAAAACGTGTGAACATAGAAACACTACAGCTTTGACCGCTATTTTGTTTACTATGCCTAGGACATTCTTGCGGTGTATTAGGCTTGATGGTAAAATTTAAACTCTTACTCTGTTTAAAATATACGTAGTGTCTCCGCCTAGATTGGCTTCACGATATACTTTATGAAATTTGTAAGTTCCGTTGTCCTAAAATTATATAAAATTACCTTCGTTTAGATCGGGTTATATCATATTCCTCGTGGAACGCGTAAACCTCGTTGTCCTGAAACTAAATAAGGATGTTTCATCTAGACCGGGTTCATTTTACATTTTAGGAAGAATATAAGTCCCGCGTCTTTCACTACATAAAATGGATTTGGTAAGATTGGGGTTGTTTATACTTGTAGAAATTACAGAATCCCGTTATTCCTAAACTATATTAAAATGATAAATTATATTAAAATGATTTAAACTATATTAAAATTTGCCGGAGAGTGGATATCAAATATTCGAGATGATAATAAAATTATTTATTTATTTTTTTTATTTATTTGTTTACGCCCATTAGGCTTTTACATAAAGAGTATAAAATAAATTTCAAAAAGCACATACATTAAAAGTTTCAGGAATAGCACCAAATCATGAGTATAAAAATTAAAAATGTAGAGTAGGTAACGAGCAGCAATGCGTATAGGCTTTTACATGAAAAAATATATCATAAAATTAAAAGAACATACATTAAACAATATAAATTACAAGTAGCAAATTATTAAAAGTACCGGAATAGCACCAAAACATGAGTACAGAAATTAAAAATATAAAGTACAAAGCGGCAATGTGTACGAAAAATATATATTACCCACCATTACATATTAACAGCTGAAGCCAGTAACGAAGCAGTATTGCCTCTTTAAGTGTAAACTTTACTTTCTCCAGACTGTCGACGAAGATGTCAATTATGCAACCATATTCATTACATTATATTAAGAATAATATAATTTTATTATCAATGCACAAACTTGGCAATGAACTCCCTACATATGTCGACATTTTAAATCTATCTCTCTCAAAATTTAA
>JADDOH010011727.1:0-59318 GCA_016648135.1 Agrypnia vestita
ATCTGTTACTATTTCCAAATGTACCGCTTTTGTGGACAAACAAACAAATATGCATAAATAACATTTCACAATCTTGGAAGTACGCAAGGGGCCTGATTTTATGTAAAAGGGGCCGGCAAAATCTGTTCCGACGCCGAGAAATGGACGTATACCTATTACCCGATCAGAAGGTAGGTCAGCCATATATGGCTGCGTCGGCCGAGCTCGAGAACGATAATATTGTACACATCGAAAGGTAACATGTCGCGTAATACGGCGAGCCGAAACTATCCAAAATGAGCGAGACAAAATCGCCGAAAGGGTATTTGCTCCTACATGAAAATTAATCCTATGATAGTGATTCACTAGTAATTCAGTAAAACGACCCTTTCCAGGTATTAAGACTGGATGCCGAGCATCATATGGTAGTTCCGAAGCTTTTATCCTACCTCCCATGCGAACTAAATTATCGTTATCAACAAATAAATTTAGTCGCCGCAAATATGTTTTAATTGGTTTTCCCGATTTCAAGGCTAAGATTTCTTCATTGAAGGAATCGGTTTGTACCATGCGAATCAAGTGTGACATTGAATTTCTACGTTCCGTAACCGTAAGTGGACCAAGTAACCGAGAAATATTATTCTTACAATTTTTTACGAACCGTAATTTATATGCTGTGACATTCACCAGTTTGTCAAACGAACTGTAACGCTCTATCAGGTTAAAATCTGAGTCTAAAACGCCGATATTTGTAATTTTAGCAGTAATCCTCAATCCGGGCAACAGATCAGCAGGAAAATCTGAACAAACATTCGGCCATCGATCCGCTGGTTGACCTAACCATTGCGGTCCTCACCAAAGATCGTGTCGCAATAATTCCGCCGCCGAAGAGCCACGTGAAGCGATGTCCGCACAGTTCTGCTCACCGGGAACATGTCTCCAGTTAATCTTAACCTTTGAAGAAATTATCTGACTAACCCGATTGCCTTCGAATACTTGCAATTTATGCGGAGGCGTGCCGATCCACGCCAACACGATAGTACTGTCGCACCAACCCACCACCTCTTCAAATATAATACTGTCTTTCAATGATAACACAGCATGATTGAGAAGAGTAGCCAGTAGTGTAGCGCCACTCAATTCCAATTTGGGAATTGTCTGTTTTGTCTTCAGTGGAGCCACCCGAGATTTGGCAATGAGTAGTCGCACGAGAACACTGCCGTTCGCCTGTTCCGATCGAATGTATATCGTAGCCGCAAAACCTAAAGATGAGCCATCGCAAAAACCGTGAAGAGTATAACGGGCCAGTCCGTCCGGTTTCAAACATCGAGGTAACCGCTGTAAATTCGGCAAATCCAATAAAATATTACGAAATTCTCGAACAACATTATCAGGTGCTAGAGCATCCCAATCCACCTTCCGTGAATTATCACAGTTCCCGAGCAGTGCCTGCAATAAGAGTTTTATTCTAAACACGACCGGACATATCCAACCAAGAGGGTCATATAATCGAGCTACTACAGATAAGATATTACGCCGAGTAGCCGCATTTTCCGTACCTAAATTAACCTGATAAGAAAAATTATCCGAAGCTGGATCCCATTGGATACCCAAAAGCTTTATAAACCCAGTCCCGTCGCTTCCATCGAATGTCCGTTCCGTTTCCAAGTGGTCTGAGGGAAGGCCGTCTAACAATGCTGGCACGTTGGATGACCACTTACGTAATTCATAACTCGCCGAACTCATAAGCTCTATCAGCTCATCTCTTAGTTCGCGAGCATCCTCCAGAGTGTCAGCGCCGCCACTCAAATCATCGACGTAGCTAGATTTTATTAATAACCGTGCCGCCCGAGGTTTATCCCTTTCATCAGAAGCCAGCTGATGGAGACAACGTATTGCCACAAATGGACTTGATTTTAGACCGTAAGTATTAGTCGTTAATTCGTAAACGCGTAGAGGTTCCGAAGGAGATGACCTCCAGTATACTAATTGGTACCTCCGATCCTCGGGATGAATCCAGGTTTGGCGAAACATCATTTTTACATCTGTTGTAAAAACAATGCGTGGCCACCGAAAGTTCATTATGATCACCGTTATGTCATTCTGAAGCCGCTCACCCGAGTACAAACAATCATTCAAGGCGACCCCAGTACTAGTAGGCACACTGCCGTCGAATACCACCCGAATTTTATTAACCTCGTCCGATTTCTTAAACACTCCGTGATGCGCGAGAAAATAGTGTTCCGTGTCCGAATCTACATCAAAATTAGATACCGCCATGTGTCCGAGCTCAATGTATTCCCTCATAAATTGTATATACCTTTCGCGAAATTCAGGTTGACGCTGCATTCGACGTTCGAGTGCCATAAACCGTTTCAAAGCCGTTTGTCTCGAGTCTCCCAACTGCTGATGTCCCGGTAAAAGTGGGAGCCGTACTATGTATTTACCATCATCCGTATTACGTAACGTAGTCGAGGTGAATAACTGTTCGCACTCTTCATCCAAAGGGTCATTCACCTTCGCCCGAGGTGACTCTTCCGCTCGCCAAAATTTTTCTACCGTCTCCAAAAGTGAAACCCCAGAAAAATTATTTGATATTTCATTTAACACCAAGTTGTCAACCGTTGCCGAATGCTGTGGACCGAAAACAGCAAAATTAAATATTGTTTCCAAAGCGTACGGTCCTCTTGAACCTAAATTAATTTTTTCCCCGTTTAATATTTGACCTAAAATGTCACACCCGAAAATAATGTGAATCTCAGAGTCCTGAGAAGAACCGTCATCCGAAATTGCTATGTGGCTACAGGAGATACCCAATCTCCTGGCTATATAGCTAGTAGGCTTCCGCAGTACCGCCGCCGTAACCGATAATAATGGATGACCCGAATGTTCAGGCCGAAAATGAACCGAAACAATATGCTGACTGTCTTCAGTAGATATCCCGCCGATACCTACTAAAGGTGTTTGAGTGTAATGCCGCTTTAAACCCAAGGTTGTCACAAAATCGCTTTTGATGATGGTCACTTGTGACCCTAGATCAAGAAGCGCGCGCGCGGGTACAAAACATTTTCGTGACGTTCTTACTTCAATCCTAACCGTTGGTAATAAAATATTGTCCGATAACCTTGGTAACGAAGCGACATTACATGTCTGTAATTGCTAGGCCGAATCTCTACGAGACTGTACAGGACTCGTCTCTCCTCTACCGTTCCGCAATGCATAGGTAGGGCGTAGACATCCAGCTGAAGTATCATCGTCTCGAGAACGCGTGCCACCTGATTGCATATTATTGAACGAGCCCGCACGTCCGTCATATATAGGTGATGACCTGCCCGTGCAGATCGACTTATGATGTCCGATGCTGCCACACGTACACGGTACTCTCCGATGGCAGTTTATTGCCTTATGTTTCCCAAAACAACGATAACATAAACGATTAACACCGACCCAATTTCTGCGATTTGTGTTCGACAAATTTCCGAATTTAAAGCATTGATTCATCTTGTGGGTTGAGGCATTACAAAACAAGCATGTCATCTCTCTTCTGTTTTCGATATCGAAAGTCACCCTTTCCGATACGTGAGAAGTACGCTCATTTTTACGACCACGTTCTGCAAAATTAGAAGGGTTGTCATTAATAGCCGTGTCAATCAGTCGGCATTCGTGTTGCAAAAACTCTAACAATTGATCGAACGTAGGTAACTTACTTATATCGCCGCCATAAATTTGTTCAAAACGCGTCTTTATATCTACCGGTAATTTCGTCAAACTGACATGCAATAACATATAACTCCATTCGTTGACGGGTAAACCTAAGTTACTTAGGCCCGGTTGTTTCAAGTTCGATCAAAGTAAGCGGTCGATCAGAGCATAGATTTTTACGAAAACGGATCGTCTGATTGGTGGAGAACGTAAAAATCTATGCTTTAAAAGAACGCTTACTTTGATCCAACTTGAAACAACCGGGCCTTAGTGCACGGGTTGATTCTAACAACGGATTCAATATCCTAGTCCGGAGTCCGATACCAGATTTGTTCAAGACCGATATATTTAAGATTCGAGAAAAGTGCGAATCTGCCAATAACCTTTTATTTTCAAATCTACTCTTCAAAATATCCATGGCTATATCTATGGCGTCATCTCCCGCTTATAGATGTTGTACTAGATTGCGCGGTTCGTCAATCAGATTCGTAATTAAATAATGGAATTTTTCTGTTTTGGAAATATCTTTTCTCATCAAGACCAAGGAATTAAAAAGACTAATGAAGCTAGACCACGCAAATATGTTACCGTCAAAAACCGTAAGATTAATTGTTGGGAGTCGAGAAATCCGCGAATGCTCTGGAATCTCAGTAACCTCTGTGTCCTCCGAGCGCGACTGAAAAGTCATCGCGTCTAGCCGATTATAAATTTCTTCCGCTTCCTTGAATCGCTGGTCATATCTAAGTATAATTTCGTCATCAGAACAAGCATTCAAAAAAGCTTCATAGGAATTGGATAATGCTTCGTATTTTTTTTCTAAATTTCTCAAACGTGCCGTTATCACGCTAGTAGACTGGGTTTTATTATTAATTAGGGTTTCCGTATTTATAAACCAGTCGTACGCAATTTTAAATTTATTCTGATGCATCTTTAGTGCCATTTTTATTTTTTATTTTCGCAAACGCAACCTCCGTACGTATTCAAGATGATGTAATAATGTTATAACGTATGAATTACCTCAAAATGTAACAAGCAAAAACCCTTTTTTATTTTTAATTTAATCAAACCGCTCAAAATATAAACGCGACCAAAATATCCTTTTGAAATTAAACCGATATGATTAATAAGAACTTGCAAACAAATATGAACGCGACCGTATGAATCAAACGTACTAATTTGAAATTAATATTTTAACATTGGGTAGTTACTCATTAATTCCTTATTCAAATAATACTGTAATAATATAATACAAGAAAAAAAACAACTGCCTTCTATAACCAAAACAACAAATTCAAATTTATGCGAAATGCAATTATGCGATAATGTTACAAATAAAATATTTTTTAACCCGCGTGTTTACCGAATGAATGAATGAATGAATGAAATTAAAACCTGTCAATAAATTTCGAAAAGATCTCGGCCGAAGGACCATATGTTACCGCCGTCTTCGATAGCTCTGTTGAAGGTATGTGGTGTTTTTTGATCTTTTCGTTATTGATTTAAAATTTAGTTCGATCCAAGTAGAAAATCTACGACTTACCTTTAGTCGACTGGTGGCCGCCTGTCTCCGTGTATTCAATCTTCGTCCGCCGTATTCCTCGTCTTGTTTTTCACCTTTTTGTTTATTTTCGATTAGATTTCCATAAATCCGAATCACACAATAGCTCCAAAAATAGTATCGTCTCTTCCGAGTTCACAAAAGCAAATCTGCCGCGCCGACTGACAGCCGTGTCTTTCTACGCACCGCCGCCAGGGGCCATAGATCGCTACTAGGACGAACATCTCAAACCAATAAAGAAATGTGTGTCTAATGTGTTGTGTGTACTTGTATAAACGCCTAAACAGTCAGATATATTGAAAAAACTCAAACTTTGATGTCGCATATCTCCATAATAGGTCAAATATAGCTTTCGACTCATAATCAAGGCAGGAATATAGTCCTGCGAGGTTATTAATGTTTTCCATATAACCCTGTACACATGTAATGATATGTACCTAATATATTTTTTTATATACACATTACTGCTTTGTACTTATTTATATTTTTAATTTTTATACTCATATTTTAATGCTTATACCCAATACTTTCACTGCTTATATATGTAGTTTATATTTATATTTTACTGCTTACACCTGATATTGTTGTGTATACCTACTTCTTTCTTTATTATATATAGAAAGAAGTATATAAAACAATATGTAAAAGCCTATAATGTGCGTAAACAAATAAATAATACAATATTTATTTTTACATATAAGCACAAGTAGCGGTTTTACTTTCCCCGAAACTATATTCCTTTGAACTTCTTTAAATTTAAAAAATTAACGTAATAAAAATAGCCAACGGTTGAGCCGTCGAGTAGCGTCGCGTCGAACCGTAGACAGTTGACCATCGTCCCGATGTTTAGATAGAACGTCCGTGACGTCCGCGTAACGAAGTTGATGCGTCAACTAGTTGATCGTCTCGTCGATGGACGGACGTGGACGACCCATCCCTAATGTGTACAGGGTTATATGGAAAACATTAATAACCTTGCAGGACTACATTCCTGCCTTGATTATGAGTCGAAAGCTATCATGACCTAATATCAATAGTTATGGAGATATGCGACATCAAAGTTGGAATTTTTTCAATATATCTGACTTATTTTTTGGAAAACGTTGGACTATCACTACACTAACTCAAATCGATTAAAATTCATTCGTTTCAATACAAGTTCAATAAAATTATAAAAACCTTTACATTTATTCATTATTTATAAATTTATAAATAAATACATAATTTAAAAATACTTTACATTTGAGATGTTATCTAAAAATTTATTGAAGAATAAATCTTTCAAAGTCAGGCTTTCACTTTGTGGTGACATTATTAATAAATAAATATATCTGTATTATTTGTCAACTTTAGTTTAAGGCTCAATCTGAGAAAAGGAACATTGTTCCCGAAACATAAAAATCAATAAAAAGTGGTGTAAACAAAAGTATAATAGATTTATTTTTTTATCTATAAAGTTGAAAATAGATCAACTAGTTGACGAATTCAACTAGTTGATCGTCTCGTCGATGGACGGACGTGGACGACCCATCCCTACTATATAGATAATATATTTCAATTTATCTATTGTTCAAAAGTTCATGAATGCAAGATCCTTAACAATTTCAATGAAAATTAATCAGTCCGGTTGATTTTAGATTTTTAAAAATTATTTTGAAATCAAAATTAGCTATTTATCAAACGTTCATGACTGCTGTTTTCGATTCCTTAAAATTATAGATAATTTTTTAAGATTCTTACCTATATTTTGCATATTATTAACAGTCTATTGAGTCTATGGTTCACAAGTCCACAGAACAACCCGTTGCAAACTAGTGATGGTCGTCGACGTATTTACCGTCGACGAAACGAGACCGTCCACGTCCGTCCATCGACGAGACGATCAACTAGTTGAATTCGTCAACTAGTTGACAGGTCAACTTCGTTACGCGGACGTTCTATCTGAACATCGGGACTATGGTCAACTGTCTACGGTTCGACGCGACGCTGCTCGACGGCTCAACCGTTGGCTGTTTTTATTACGTTAATTTTGAAAATTTAAAGAAGTTCGTAGGAATATAGTTTCGGGGAAAGTAAAACCGCTACTTGTGCTTATATGTAAAAAGAAATATTTTATTATTTATTTGTTTACGCACATTATAGGCTTTTACATATTGTTTTATATACTTCTTTCTATATATAATAAAGAAAGAAGTAGGTGTACACAACAATATCAGGTGTAAGCAGTAAAATATTAGTTCAATAAAAAATAAAATAATTAAACAGAATTGTTTTATTTTATACAGCGCAAAATTGGGAATTCACCGAAACGTCGCACGTGCACATCGCACAAATCAAGTAAAAAATAATAGATAATAGCTTATTAAGCCTATCTCACCCTACGCATGCATTCAAATTTCAAGTCTCTGTCATAGTTCGTGTACACAGATCTGCACTCTATGGTCGTGTACTTTAGAGTTGAAATGAAATTACCCGTCGAGCCGTTTATGACGTCTACAAGTCGACAGCGAGAGATGAGAGAGAAATAAACGACGTTTTGTCTTGCTCTCGCTCGTTGCTTTGCACTACGTTGAATCTCGAATCGTCCACCGTCCACGGTGTCCGCTGTCCACCGTCTACGAATACAACTAGTCCATGCGATAAACGTAAACCGTCGACGCAACGTCAACGCTTGATTTCAACTAGTCCGTCCATTCAACGCCCATCCCTATTGCAAACGGTTGCCCAGGCTTTTTTCTATGGTTGCGGAACATGTTTGCAGAATGCTGAATATTTCTCTTTTCTACGATGCTGAAAAATTCAAATGAAAATAAGCAAAAATAAGTCGCTTCGGTCGATTTGACGTTTCCAAGATTTATTTAGAAATCAATATAATTCATCTACCTTTCTACTTCTGAAGACAGTTTATAAATCATTTTCTTTTGCTGGAATTACTAGGTCAGTATTAAATAAAGTAGTACTTTATTGGCTTTATTCCTGTACTCGACGACATTCGCTGCAGCATTGTTGTAGTATTGTATTTTTTTCGCTAGTGTTCGTATTCTTGTTGTATTTTTCAACCTTATTGGTTATGTATTAAGTTTAATCTTCTGGCTAATTTGAGACGATGTCATTTCGGTCTTAAAGCACTTTTAGGTTAACTTTGATGTGTATCAAAATCAACTAATTTACGCAATTTAACAACGTGATTAATCAGAAGACAGGGCGGTAGACGTTCGCATGCGCCGGGATATCTCGGAATAAAGGTACGTGCAAATTTGTGCAATATCTCGAGATGGTTGCGAATTGGAACAAGATATAGATTAGCGGTGAAATTTGTGTTTTTTGTGGAAGAAAACTTAAGTAGAGCTGAAAATTAAGTGAGCATTTTTATATATTATTATTTGATTTTTTTTTCATAAGATGCGGAATACCCCTATTTTAAAAGTAATAATGGCTAAATCCAAGATAATGGTCCCATTGCATATGCAACGAAAATGATTATTTCACTATATTATTGAATGTGCTAATAACAAAATGAAAGATAATTTACATACATAATTAATTTTAAAAAGTAAGTATTAAACAAGATATTACACTTTAAAGTTTCGAAAAATGCACCGCGTATTTTGACATTTCATAGGCAATATATGAGGTTAGGTTATTACGTTTGGTTTGGTTATGTTATTAGGTTTGGTTAGGTTAGGTTATTAGGTTTGGTTTGTTTAATTTAGATTACGATTATTTTAGTTAGATTAAATTAACAGGGCATTAAATTATATAGTGAAATACTTATTTTCATTGTATGAACAACGGGACCGTATTCTTGGATTATTCCGTAATAATAATCATTGCTCATAAATGACAGTACTGGTTATGATATAAGTATAGGTATTGTTGCTGGCAAACTTCTTGAAATTTTTTGGCATAGTGGGGGAATGCGCAGAAGACAAAATTTGGGTCTCTTTGGTGGATTAGTGCATGCGCAAACTTCCCCCCACTACGCCATAAAATTTCAAGATGTTTGCCGGCTACTGTATAGAACCTTAAAATGAAATAAAAAACACAAAATCGTGGTATTGGCCATGGTATTGGCTTTATTTGGAAAAATAATTTTATGTCTTTAGTGTTTAAATATGATTTTGGGTATTTGGGAGCTGCAGCTGGCTCAAATATTGCGCAATTTTTGGGAGAAGCTGGAGCCATATATATATCCTAGATATCAATGGTCTCTGTTTATCAGTGTAGACTGGTGACTTCACATATCACCACAGAGAAGAATCCGATGGTGTTAATGTACGTACGATCTTGGAGGCCAATTCACAGGATAGACGTATGAGGATTTTGACTAATATCATTTCGTGGCTGATTTGAAATATATTATATTGAATTTGTATGATAGATTAATGAATGATGTAAGATAGATTAAATTAGGAATGTTAATTCAAAGTCAAAAGCAATTCTTTAAAAAGATTAGTTACTTAACAATAGGTGGTATTATTATTTAATCTGCAATTCCTCCTAATCACCAATTTAAAGGGACAGTCATCTGGTGCCTTGACTTTGAAACATATGCAATAATACAAGAGGACTTCGAGAGACTCGGGTTTCTGTAAAAAGAATAGGCTGATATTACTTAATGTTAAAAAATTTCCTTCACCCGCGACAGAAACCATATAGTGTATAAATAAACTATTAAATATACAGTCAAGGACGTGGACGGGATATGGTTGTTGCTGGACTTTAAAATGAATTTCAAACCTGATGTGATTGTCGGTAAATGATAATTTAAATTGAATCTTAACTATTTTAATTCAACAGGGCAGTATTGTCAGATCAATCCTTCCTTTTCCAAATTATTCACAACCTTATCGATTCTCGTGAAATCATCAACTTGCTGTCCTTCCACATCCCATTCGGATCTACCAGATAGATCTACCCCTTTTCCCTTTCAACCTATCACACCAACAATAGGAAATCCTCTCCCATCCCACGTATATGCCCAGACTATAATTACCTTTAAATTCAATATGGTGAGGCAGATATTGGAAACTCCTGGATCATGTGCATTATATACATTATACATAGTATTTATCAGTGGCGTGCAGTGGGTATAAACTCAGGTTATGCTGTGACCGACTATATACTTATATTAAATTATATATATATATATAAGATATATATATATATATGTTGTAATGAAGGTTTTCACGGGTGTTAGAAATGTTCGTTTTAATTTCTTTGGGGGTAACCCGCGTCAAAATCTGGTCCTCAGAAGGACCATTCGTCAACCGACGTTTCGCCTGAATCACAACAGGCATCTTCAGGTTGTCTTGTTAATAAATTTCCATCACGAGGGGCAGTGCGAACACGTCCGTTCGTATCGGAAGCTTATTACCAAGTGAGGTCTGGTAAGTCAAAGTCTAAATTTGGGTACTGTGGTCATTATTGACCTTAATGATTTTTGGGAATTTTGTATTAAATATTGGGTGTTCCCGGCCGTTGCTGGCCTTAATGGCGTTTGTTTGGCTCCTTGTGATGCGCTTTGTACTCGATGTTGCTTCTATTGTGTCGGTGGTTATGTTTAATTGATTTTTGCGCGCTAATATATTATTTTTACTGAGAAATCTTCTGTTGAATAAAATGCTTTTCCATGCCGTTGGGAGACGTATACCATCATCTCTATTCTTGATAATATTTATTCTTTTATATATCTCTATAGCTTCTCTAAATATCCTTACTGTTTCATTTTGGACGTTTGCTATTATTCGTGTATTATTAAAGTCTATGCTGTGGCCTTCTTCGAGCGTGTGTTGGACAAGCGACGATGTTAGTTTTTTGTTGGTCATATCAACTCTATGTTTAGACTTTGACTTACCAGACCTCACTTGGTAATAAGCTTCCGATACGAACGGACGTGTACGCACTGCCCCTCGTGACGGAAATTTATTAACAAGACAACCTGAAGATGCCTGTTGTGATTCAGGCGAAACGTCGGTTGACGAATGGTCCTTCTGAGGACCAGATTTTGACGCGGGTTACCCGCAAAAGAAATTAATACTAAATATAATATATATCTATCTATATATATATAGAGTCTATATATTTATATATACGCATATACCTATGGAGAAGCAGCTCATCGACAAGGCGCCCTGAAGATGAACAGTGAGATCTGTTCGAAACGTCGGCAGACGACTGGTCCTGACGACCAGAATTTGACGCGGGTTACCCCCAAAGTAGTTAGAACTAACATATACCTATAAGGGTATATTATACATTTAATTTTTTTTTTAACTATATATAATGAACTATTTTGAGTAGCTTCAATCCACAAAAATAACTGCACTATAAAAGAAGAATTGTAAACAATATTTCCTAAATAAATAAATATTTTATATAGGTATAGCTAATACGGCGAAAAATTTCAATATATTTCGAAGACGATTTATATTTAATTAAATCGGGAACAATACTAATTTCAGATATACGTTTCTTTTCACAAAAATAAATCAAACATTTTATGATATCATTTTGATATGACAGATGACAGATGGTATTTGTCATATTCGTATTAACATTTACCATAGAAAAGACATAAATTTTACACCGTAAGTTTTGGGTGGAATTTGTAAAAAATAACATTTCTGCATGACGTGCACCTGGCATAGGACCTTTCGAAGAAGGACGCTGTTACACAAAACTCGCAGCATTAAAAATACACATTTTTTTTCTCGACTTGACTATATCTGTGGAACAAATTGGTTGGCAAAATAAATGAAGAATTGACATGAAGTTAAGCACAGAAAAGTCGGAAATAAAACTTCTAGCCGTAGGACGAATTACGGCTAGAATTTTAAATCGAAAAAAAACAGATACGTCACGTTAAATGGAAACGTCAGAAATAAAACTTCTAGCCATAGGACGAATTACGGCTAGAATTTTAAATCAATTTTTTTTAAGATTAGGATTATTTAATTAATATTTGTTTCTCAGAATCTTTACTTATGCACAGCATTTTTGCTTGTATGCGCTGCACGCCACTGGAATTTATATATTATCACTGTTTACTTTTCCTCCTTATTATCACTGTCTGTGTCGTCCTTTAATTGTGGGAGACAATTATAACTACTATTTTGTATTATTTTTTACCATACATTTATGTCTTCCTGTTGGATGATTAAATAAATAAATAAGATTGTGCTCACATGTTACTCTTTTTGGCTCAAGATGCCCCTGCTGTATCGTCCTATCAACACAGAAGAAGAAAAGAAAATATTTGAGAGTGAAGAAGTGATCTCTATTGATGGCTCCAATATCTTGGACATGGCACATATGCTGGACACATCAGTCGATCAGGTGAGGTTGTCAGTTTCAAAAGCACTACTGATGATTATTTAAACTTTTTTAAAAATTCTTTTTTTTTGTGTTTTTTGTGGCAGAGGAGCCATCCCTGTAAATAAATATTAAAGGAATGTACACAACGGAATTCCAAAAGTAGTGGACTGGTGGCGGGGCGGTCATCAGTATTTATGAAAAATATTTTTTTTTCAAAAAAACTCATCAGGTAAACAATATCAACAGGTTGAATAATAAATGAAACTAGCAGGAAAGCAATCGGCTTCGCCGATTGCTTACTGCTAGGCCCTGCGGGCGGCTATTGTGGCCGCTTCGCGGCCAATGACGGCCGCTCCGCGGCCGGCCATGGCCGCTGCGCGGCCAATTGTGTTTGCTGTGCAGCAAACACAATTGTTTACCTATGCCTACGTCAGCCGCTTCGCGGCCAATTGTATCTGGAAAATTTCCATTTTTGCTATTGTGGCCGCTTCGCGGCCAATGACGGTCGTCCCGCGGCCAATTGTGTTTGCTCTGCAACAAACACAATTGATTTCCTTACTGTTACAAAGTTAATACAATTTGATAATTGGCCGTATTTTGAAGTAAGCAATATTTCTTTTTTTGTTTCTTGACAGTTACTGTATAATATTGTGATGCTGTCAACTCTGAGTTTTTAAGTTTGGCTGGTTTAAAAATAATGAATTCATCAACATTGAGGAGAAAAAAATCAGGTTTTAGTGTCTATGGTAGCTGTCAGTGACAGACAAAATTTCAGTGAAAAAATCAGGTTTTACTGTCTATGGTAGCTGTCAGTGACATACAAAAAATGAAACAGCTGTCAAATTCTTCTTTGTATTTATTTTTATCGATAAAATTACAGCGTCTTATTTATTAATAAATTACATAGCATTTTAGTTTAATGATTATTGATAAATGAATGTATTTTAAAAATATATCATTTTGTAGTCCATTTCACGACCATCATCTTTAATACTATCCACATAATAAAATGTAAAGATTGGACCTTCTAAACGCCCGAGTACATCTTCGTTAACCAATCGAGCATGTTCATTCTTTGGACACAGTATCGCTCGTTTACTCATTAGGGGAACATCCGCTATAGAATGTACTTCATTATATATGCTTTGAACAACATTTTGACTTACACTTTCATTTGGAATAAGCACTGATGACGCATACTTTCCTTCCACAGGAGGCAGCTTTCCATCGCCTAAATCTAAAAGCCACTGTGTAAATGAATTTTCACCTTCTAAAGCGGGAACATTAGTTTTCAAATTGAAAATAGTAAAATTTTTCCAATGTTGGCTGTTTTTAATAGATTTCACTACTAACTGACCGCGAGAAGCTCTTCGAGAAACTGGTAGAATTTGTCTAGTCGCCGCCCAAAATGATTACTTTATTGCCAAAAATATCATTATTACCCATTATATCGCGCAGAGTACGTTCAATTATATCTAAAGCTATAACTGGCGCCATCGGCGCTTCATCCCAGATGATAACATCAGCTGCACTTATAATTGCACGGTTCTTGGATGTCACTCTGCATGTTGTGTTATTCTATAAATCAAGAAGTAAATTAAAAGCCATGTGACATGTACGTCCACCCGGTAATAAAATTGCTGATATTCCTGTCCAAGCAACAGATAAAACTTTCTTAGATCTTCCTCTTCAAGTATGTATAATAGTCTTATAAAGGAACGTTTTACCTGTGCCACCAGGACCGTCAATAAAGAAACATTTTTTTGTTTCAGATACATCTGAAATTTTTTACTTAATATACTGTCGAAAGCACAATGTTCTTGATTGAGTTTTCCAGCCATCTCTGACCCTAAAGAACTTTCTAATGCTAAATTAATATCAACCACTTCATTATAAGTATTGCTGTAATCTGGTCCCGGCAAACCCTGTGATGTGCATGAAGAATTTTCATTTATTAATGCCTTTTGAATATACAAAAGGGAACAATTTTGTGCAATTTCTGCAGTAGCACTTTGACGACTAAAGTCTTCTGACATCAAATCTTTGAAATCGTTCCACAGCTGCAACGGATGTGGTGGGAGGCAATGAATCATTAATAAGACAAATAGGTCACGAAGAGCTTTGGGCATCATATACGTTGAAGCTTCAGCCATGCAACACTGCCATTCTCCAATATCATCGATGAGTCCTAATTCTCGTACTGCATCACGAAATGTAGGAAGTAGACAACCATTAACAGTCCGCAAAGATTCAAAGGACGTAGCGCCAGTCACTTGTAAAAGAATAAGTCTTAAATGGTATAATTCTATATTTCTAGGAGAAACGGGGGACATGCGACCAATAATCTTGTCCCCGCCACATTGCCTCTTCTTCCACTGCTTATTGCTAGAAAAAACATAGAAATTAGTTAAATCCTGATACTTAATATTACATGCCTCATTATCTTGTTGGTTAAGTTTAAACCATGCAGTTAATGTTGTATTATTTAAGGCTGTAGAGTCCAACCAAATTCACCTGATGGAAATAACAATGGAAAAACCATCGGATCTAAATGTTTTGATAACATATTAATACGCTGGAGACCTCCTACATTCTTAGGGTGAACAGCAACATCTACGTTTGGCGGTAACCTACGTTCGTAATCTGCTACATACACAATGGCGACTTCGTTATTATTAGATGGAGCATTATACCTTCTTTGGTCATCTAACGAAGAACGCGTAAAGAGTAGTTGATTATTCCGCATCTGGCCCCCGTGCTCTGCAACTATAGATTCTTCTTCCTCAACCGCTTCTTTCAACCTTTTGTATTTGAGAGCATATGGACTTACACGACGGATGACATTATCAATAGTTTCCATTATATTTTGTTGACATCTAAGGTTAGACGGATGGCTCATACGTACCCTGACTGCTTCATCCGCATCGTAAACATATAGTTGCGCATATGCCGGCACCTCTCCATCACTCTGCAAACTTCTAGACGTTCTATGATATACTTCACCTGAAATTTTTAAACAATACGGGCCTACACCTGGTATGTCACTTATTTGCACTCTGAAAGATGCAAATGCATTAGCACAGTTGTACTGCACATTTAAAATAAGATTTCGCATTTCTTCCTTCAGCATACACTCTTTGCCTAGCTTTTTTACGTTCCCGCTGGTCAGCATTCCTTCTTTCACATTCCTCTTCTGTTATGTTTGACAGTCTACGTCTGGCATTTCTTCTTTCATATTGTGAACTCGAATCGCATTATCAAATTGCCGCTTTGTGATGTTGAGTATTCCATCGGAATTCTGAAAAATAATAATATTTATGTATAATACGGAGAAAATGACACGTAAAATGACATTCGCGCCACGCGCTGTGAGTCTTTTGAGGTTATATGAGAGACGTTATGACGTTAATCTAAGGTTAAGTTCACTTTGCAGTTTAAATAAAATATAAAGCGTAATAAATGTTTTGAACGTTTATTGAAGCAAGATTAATGCAAAAACAATAAAAAGAAAAGCGTAAACGTATACTTACTGTCAATGTCATAAAGCGTCATTCTGTGGTATGACCAGCACAAAAATTCGTTGACTGCAATTACGTTGGCTGTTTTAAATACACGGATTCCACGAAAATATTTAAAAAAATCTATAAATTGCGATATTTTAATTTTCGATAATTTGGATTTGGATGTTTTTTGATATCAGTTTGTTCGTATTCCTATATTTTTTAATCTTTTTAATGTACTCTAAAATGTTTTTTTTTAAACTGGCAACAGAAATTATCCAAATGCAGAAACGACATTGGTTGGAGTAATTAATATATAGATTGTCTAGAACAATGTTTGACTTTAAAAAAAAAATCATCGTGTTTCATTACAAACTATTCAGCCGACAGTACTTCCACTCCATTCAGCCGACAGTACTTCATGTGCACAAACGTCACATCATCACAGACCATAACTATCTCCAAAAGCTGACAAAAGCAATTTTACCTTTCCTTAAACCTAGTTTAACTCTTCCCTGCCCCATCCGTCTCCTACACATCTTGTTATCATGGAAATAGTTTTGTCACCGAGTATACCGGAAATATACTTCAATGGTTTGACTAAATTGTGTGTTTGGTTAAAAGAAGATGCCTATTAGCAATAAACCCGCCATTGTATTAATATGTATACAAAAAGTTAATAAATAAATAAAACCTAATAAATAACTTTTAATTAATAATATAGCATAATAGTATATTTTTGGAAGAATATGAGAAATAGGTGTTGCATCTTCTCTTTCACATATCTGTTTGAGGTATGTTAGGGACAAATGAGGACATTTTTCACTGAAACGAACTGTTGAAGAATTATTTATACTCAATGAATTTTTAGTGTGCTTGCTTGTTTGTTCCTTTACTCAACTTATTTTGTTTTCTTCCAGGTAGATTACGACAATTACATACAACGTGAAGACTCTTTAAACTTATCTAATACAGAAGACCAAAATGCAAACCGTATCGAAAATCTTGAAAACAGTTTAGACATAAGCGAAAACTTACTAACGAAAATTGAGGACGACATTGAGTACAGCATCATTGAAAAAACTGAGATCAATCTTGATAACAACACCGAGTGCAGTCTCTTTGAAAGTGTCGCTTCAAGTGAAATACGCGGTATTGACGCAGTTGAGAGTAATACCATCTCTAAGGAAAAGGTCACAGATCACCTTCATAAGACAAAGTCTTACGACATAGAAACATACGCATCACAAATAAAAGACGAGTCGGACGGAGATTCTGACGTCCCTGAATATTACACTTCTGCCGAGATGGAGATGTACCAAGATACGGAGCTGGACCCAAGGTTCAAAGCGGAATGTGAGGAAATTGTGGCCATCAAGTTGGAGGAAGACGTAGTTGACGACCGGGCTAATCCGTTGATATCATTAGTGAAGCGACAGTGTTCCGATTGCGGCTACAAATGTTATACAAACACCCAGTTTCGAAAGCACAAATGCGTTCTTTATTCACTGCCGGAAAAGACTAACGAGCAGAGGGAAGCGAGCGATGAATGCGAGGTGGTAGCGAGTTCACAGCCAGTTGGAAACAGTTGTAGTTCTACTAATTTATCACCGCGATCAAAACTTCCGTGTACACCTGCGATGAAGAGAATATACAAGTCAAAAAGTCTCAATAAATCCAGTAGATCCTCCAAAGGTATCAAAGCGATACAGTCAAATATTAAGGCAAAATCTAACAAATCCAAATCTAAAGATGATTTAAAATCTAATAAAAATAGTCCTGTAAAAATATTGAATGTTGTAAAAAGTTTGATTAAACAGAAATCCTCAAGTCGCATCAAGTGTAGTCACTGCAACTTCATCACCATGAGACCTAAGTTGTTAGCGAGGCACGAGGCTTCGCACAGCACGCCCCTGGTCTACAATTGCAAATTGTGCGATTTCAGCTGCACCAGCATAAAACAGTACAATCTTCATTGTACCGAGCATGAGCCGTTTAAATCATTCACCTGCAGTGACTGTCCGTACACGGTGCGCTACATCTGGATGCTGCATCAGCACCGAATAACGTACCACGCTGACAATCATGCTTGCAAATTCTGCAATTCCAAATTCGCAACCGCATCGGAACTCAAAGGCCATTTGCAAAGTCACACTTGCAGCACTTTTAGCTGTAAATATTGCTCTTTTACTACCCCAAGCGCTGAAGGTCTGCGTAGACACGCGCGCACGCGGCACTCGGATGTCACTGACCAAGAAGCGAAGCAGTACAAGTGTAAGCTGTGTCCGTTCAGCAGCCGCCATGCGTCGGGGCTTTACTGTCATCTGATCACCCACGGGGGCTTACGGCCCTACCGCTGCACCGTGTGCGACTACACGTCTCAGCAGAGTTTTCTGCTGAAGAGGCACATGCTCATACACACGCAGGAGAGGCCGTTCAAGTGTGATTTGTGCGAGTACGCTTCCAACACGAAATATAACTTAAAGCTGCACAAAATGCTGCACACACAAGAAAAGCCGCATTCGTGTCACCTTTGCGACTTCTCCACAAGCCGGAAAACTTCGCTCAAGGTTTGTTATTTATATCTTACGCCATTATTTTACTGTCTATGTCCTGTTGCGATGAAATTTGGTGCATGTAGGTGAAAATGTAACTATTAGATTTTTGTTGACGGCTAATTAAAAAACATATTTTAACTTTCTTGATGAAATTTTAATTTTTAAAATAAAATGTTTTAACTTTCAAAGAGTGCTGCGAAAAAAAAAGTGCTATCAGGAACGGGCGCTATATTTTAACATATTTTTTTAACAGGTTGCTAGTGATGTCTCCTAACTTAGACTCTGTTTGGACAATTTCTCTGAAATACCCTGTGTAGCTGCATTATTGTATCAATTGCCGAAGATTAAGGCAGATGCACGGTTTCTAATAGCGTAAAATGACATGGATAGACAAAAAACTGTAAAAATATGGAAACACCCTGTGTAGCCGCATTATTGTATCAGTTGCTTAAGATCAAGGCAGATGCATGTTTTCTAATAGCGTAAATTTCTAATAGTGTAAAATGACACTGATAGACAAAAAGGGAAAAAAACTGTAAAATGTGGAGTGCGATATAAAATAAAATATGACTTATTTTAAGTGAAATAGGTTTATGTAGCTTTAAGTGAGGTTTTCATTTTTACAGATAGGTGACACTTAAAACAATACAGCAATAATGAATTAAATTTTTTCCGTTCCAGGTTCACATGAAGACACACACGAAGGAAAAGAAGTATTCCTGCAACTTGTGCAACTTCAAATGCTCCCACTACTCGAGCATGCGGCGCCACCGACCCACGCACATGCGCAACAAGCTGCACTGCTGCCCAGACTGCACCTACTACTGCAAGCTCCTCTCCAGCTACCTGCGGCACCGCGCCACCGTGCACGGCGTGCTGGGCGGCTACTCCTGCACCATGTGCCCCTTCGTGTGCGACCGGGCGCGACAGCTCGCTCGGCATCGACTGGACACGCACGGGCAGGGGGGGCCGTCCGTGGCCGGGGGACGTGACAGACTCAAAGAATGCGCAAGTGTTAAGTTAAGTGCAAGTGGAAAAAAGTACGCACCTATCAAAACTGCCGCATCTTTGCAGAAGAGGAGCAAGGAGACAGACAGAAAGATGACAAGTCCAAAAAGAATTAAAAATGGCACTAGTAAAGTGCGAACACCCATTAAAACTGCCTTATCTATGGAGAAGAGAAGGAGCAAGAAGACAGACAGGATGATGACAAACGGGAGTGCGAAAAGAATTAAAAGTGGAACAATTAAAAAAAAATCTTCCTCTATTAAAAGCGATGTGTTTGTGGGTGAGGATATAGACAGTACAATGGCAATCGATAAGAGCAGTTTGTTGGACATAAAGGTTGTTTGTCGGAGGTTGGCCATTTCCGAGATCATTCAGGGAAGGTTGAATCTGTAGTGTAGTATAGCCAGGCCGATGTCAGCAGTCCTCTATCTGATGGTCTTTTCCGTTTTGAATATTGATTTTTGTAATTTCGGAAAAAGGCCAATTTTTTTTTATGATCTTAACAATCTGTTTGCCATCACATCATCGTGACAATTATGTCTGTAGCATAAGTGCTCAACTATTGCCTAATACTACCATACTAGACAGAATATTGATACAGTAAAATACCGTTAATTTGAATCCGATAATTAGAAAATCATAATTCGCAACTTTTAAAACACGCAAAACCCAAAAGTAAGTGTTTAACTAACTCTGATAATTCAAAATAATTTTTAGATCCTTGCGCCATAAATCTATGTATTTTAAGTCACATAATTTTTTTTTTACAAGTTCAAGAGACCAATAATGCACACGGATTTTGTGTGGTCCTTTGTGTTTTTAATGCGCCTTTGTGGAATCCTCTTAGATAAAGGTGTGTGACATTATATTAATCATACATATTCACGTTATGGAATTAAATGCCTAAAACTAGGGAATCCTGTGTGTGTTTTCTTCAGCTGGCTGATAGGTTTGCGCTAATTATTTGTACCTACTTGGAAACGTTGAAACTATTTTTTTGCATTTTTTAAATACCTATTTATTTTTTAAATTTATTATTTTTATTCTATAAAGGTAATTAAAAAAATGTTATTTAACATAATTTTCTTAGAAATATATTACCCACCAAAAAGAGTTCTCGCTCAGGCTTTGGGAGAGAACTTTATTTCGATTCTTTTTTCTAATAACTGTATGTGTTGTTAAAATATTCGATTTTATTTGAAATAAGTTATTACTGACATATCTTATTTTTCACATATTTGTGCACAATTTTATTTCTAATAACTGAACGTGTATTGGTCTGAGTAGAAAAAAAGATGGAATCAATAGTTAAAATAGAGCGAAGATTGAAGAAGACTTCCATAAATTCAAAAATAGCTGCATTTTCTTGTTCTGGGTTCTGCATAATTTGAAATACAGATATGTTAAAAACTTTTTCTTAATTTTCAAACTCATTTTACTAATTATTAATAAAAAATTGTGACTCATTCCTTATGAACCTTATCCAAATACTAGGGAGATATATGTTTTTACGATACAGGTCGTAAATGTTCCAATACTTTGTGAAAATCATTTGCTATGGAGAAAAGAGACTGCAAAGTTTGCACTTTTTTCCCAATTATTTTTTGTAAAACATTAGACAATCTTTAAAGTAACCTATATTGAATATTATAAATTCAATCGCTTTAGTGCAAGTCAAACAAAATGATTATAATCATGTAGAAAAATTCTGATTGAAATTTCTCTAACCTACTGAAATATTGTTGAGTGGGGTCTGAAACACAGTGTAGAAATTTAAACAGCATTTTACCATTTGGCGGCAATATGAATTAGGTAGAATCATGATGATGATATATCATGGGATTACCTTTTTATGTGCTTCTGGGTTAAATGATTAGCCTTTTCCGTGCCAGCCATATTTAGTATGGGAGACATCTGTGGGCCGGCTGTTTTTTTCCATAAATAAAAGTTCATAAAAAAATAAACAGTAAAAAAAAATTCAAATTCTCACCAAAGAATTATGTTTTCTGAATTTATTTTGAAGTTTTTTGTGTTAAAAACAAATACAACCAAACTTTCTAAACATCAATTCTAGTAGGTACAATTTGGCAACCGTTGAATGAGACAGTTGAACAAATTACAGATTTTTCAAAATAAAAACGGTAACAGCTAAGGTTCATTGTCCATAGATGCGGTGTCGGTACGATTTAGAATAGGGTGAGGCGTTAATTAACTGTCATTGTGCGTATTTAATTTTGAAAAATACCCACGTGTGTAATACATGTGCATCTGGCCTGATAGAACAGAAGTTTCACGTGTATGTGCGTCCATGGCATTGATCAGATTAATTGAAATGATTGTTTTCTTTTTAATTTTCTTATTTCGATAGTGTGTTAACTATATAAACAATATGATAAATCTTATGATTAATTTATTTTATGATTCGTTTTTTAGTATGTTTCATAAATTTTGATTTTTACTTACTTTTATATGATTAATTAATTTGTTTTATCATTTTTATCGTGAAATAATTATCATACTTTGTTTCTACTTATGAGCCATCATTTGGGCCACCTACATGTGCATTGCTGCCTCCTTCGATTTATCCTTTTATGCAAAGTGTCACAAAAGTTTATAATAGATTTTTTTAAATAATTTTATCTGTGCTAGCTCATCGGGTAACATTAAGAGCCCCAACAGACTACAGATTTTTGATCAGTTGACAGTTTAATCGGTTGCTCAATTAGCTTGAAGAAATATGTGAGTGAATAAACACCCAACGATTCAAAATTGAATGATAAAAAAGTTCTGCCCGCCTGGAAATTCTGGACGACTGCTTAATAGTATGGAGCACTATGCGAGTGTGCAGACTCACCGACTATTTAATCGGCAATGTTCTTAGTTCCTTTGTTATTGCTGTTTCAATTAATTTAACAAGTCCATTGAAATGGTTATGCTCATTCTGTAGAAAGCAAAAAACAACTCAGTCGTTTAAAATGGAACGTGTAAAGTTTTCACTGTGCATATAGGACAGACAATCTCATCTCTTCATCACTCTTTTTCGTTTTATAATAAGAGTAATAATAGCAGTTATTCTAATATTTGTTTGTCGCTGATTTGTGTGTTTTTGCTGGTGCCAATAGCGCAACTTTTAAATTTAATTGCGGCTTATCGACTCTGCAAACTGCCTGTGTAGCAATCGGCCTACTACCATTGGACTACTGCTATGGACTACTATGACTATTGGACCCCACCAATGAAACTGTTTAATTTACGTAGTGTGTGAGGATGCACCCCGATCCGACTAAACTATCGGCCAATTGTTTAGTCTGTAGTCTGCGGGGGGCTCTTAAATTGCCAATTGCTATTGCAAATTGTATTCATCACCTCAATACCTAAGCCAATTTACTGACCTAGTCTAGAAAAGTGCTGAAAAAAAGACATGTTTTTGTACATGTTTCTTTCGTTGACGGATTCCAGTACAAGAACAACGGAGAATAATTGGCTTTTAATTTTATATAATTTTGAAATATATGTGCCAGGAAATATACTTTAATTTGTTTTTATTAGAAAGTTAAAAATCGGCTTATTTATTTACTGAGTCAAGTATTTAATTTGTATTATTTTATTCTTCAGAAGTTGTATTGAAAACAAGTAAAATTATATGTAATTTTTTCATGAATATGGACATAGATCGTACAAGGTAAACCAAACCTGAGATAAAAAATACTTCCGAACGAACAATGCGGCATTGCTACAAAAAGATTACGAATGGAGACTTACGTCTTAAAATGGCTATTTTTATTAATAACATCCGTTTACTCGGTTTTAATGAATTTGAGGGTTCCGAATTTGGAAGTCTGCCATTATTTTCAGAAAATCTTGTTAGTCCAGAGAATAAAGTACCTACCTGAGGTGATTTCCTAAATGTATAGGAATGTGCAAAACAATGCACCCTGCGATAATTTTTTTTATAAATATATTTTTTATTAGAAAAGCAACAAAGATTATGTGCAACAGTGCGAGAAAATGCTCAGGTTGACAGGTAATACAATTAACTTTTAAATACGCCACATTGTGGTAGAAGTGTACATGTGCACGTGAAGTGAGTGTTATGCTGCGACTGGGACCAATTGTCGAAAAGTCAAGTGTCGTATGTAGTTTTTAAATTAATATTTTCAAAAACAATGTATTCAACTTATGATAAAATAAAAAATAAATGTTTTATTATTTTTTTATTTGCTTATGTAATTTTTAATAGTTATTATTAAATCTGCTTTGTATCCTTCCAAATGGGCCTCCCGAACCGGTCGTCCAAACGGGTACTATTTTCAAATATCAGGAATGATATCATCCGAGAGGATCTTGGGATGAACCCGTTTCGAATATAAATAATCTACCAGGACGTATCATCCGCACGGAAATGAAAGACTGTCCAAATAGATTTTCACGGCAGAACCAGAGGTAAGAAGGCCTATATAGTGCAGGAGAATATGCTGAAAGCAAATTGAAGGAGTACAAAGAAAGATGAAACTATCAGTGGTCTTAAGTGACTGACCGACAGACAGAGCGGTGGAAGAGTAGGCACCTGACCAGATTAGGATAAAGATGATAAAAAACAAAGCAATTGCATAGTTTGTACAATATCTTTTTTCTCCAGTGTGTAAGCAGTGGAATCTGGAGCAGCAGCCAGGTTTTAAGTCTAATTTAATCGACCCGCTTCCTGGGAAGTTTACATTGGTAAGGTATCCATCCATATGTGGTAAATGTAGATTACCATTTGAGTATTAAATTTCTATATGTTAAATGTTTTATGGTAATCATTTGTTTAAAGCATAAATTTTTACAAAAATGTGTTTGGTGGAAAATAAAAAAAATGCTTGCTGGTACGCCGCACTGTGCGTATCTTCCATCGCATAAAATTGGCGAAGCAAATGGGTCCTTTAATCATCCGTGTAATGTGTTTAATAAGAGCATATTGTATGGAAAGAAATGTAGCGGTGTTCCGCGACTGAAGAAACGCGGCAGAAAATCCGCATAGTGTGGCGCCGGCCTAAAGGTAGGTAATTTTGCACATACAGTAAAATATAAATGAAAAACAGTTTTTAAAATTTCTTTATTCAAAATACAAATTTTAAATTCTAACATCAATGTAAATTTAATTCTTTTTGGAAATATATATATATATTTTTTGAAAAATGAATCAAATGGCATATGTATGCATATAAGAAAAAAATGGGTGCCTGTATTTATGTACGCGTGTTAGAAGTTACACTTCTTTGGCAACAACTCAAGGTATACATCATAAACTAGACTTTCCAAAGTTCTCCATAAAAAATCTAAAATACATATTAAATACAGTACCAATGTACCGAATTGCATTTCACTTGCATAAAAAAGAGAAAATGAAACAGTTAGCACATAACTCAATCCCCATACATAATAATATATAAATTAGATCACAATTATATTATGAAAACTAAATAAAAAAATGATGTGGGAAAAAAGTAAATAAACAATAATAACAGCGCCCAAAACATAAAATTTTCATAACATTTTATTGATAACTGCACCTTGAGCATATGCATTTTTCCTTATGCCATTTTAAGACAACTTGACGTCGTTGCTTAGAAGAATTGCTATTGGTTAAATTTCACTCTGAAAACTGCGATCTTAGCTTTCAATTGGTGTGAGAAATCATATTTCTCTGTGAAAATATTACAATGCATAAAGTGCACTCATTTTGTTGCATCCTAAAACTTTACTCTAAACGCGCCGAAAGAAATATAACTTCAAAATTGTTGTGGAATTCATTGAATTCGTAGAAACTACAGAAATATCAGTACCTAAAAGTACAGGTAGGTATGTACTTTGAATAGGTAAATGGAATATAACAAGACATACTTTTTAATATTAATCAACTACAGATTATATCAAATTCGCTTATAAGGTACACGTAAAATATTTATCTATAAAGAAAATTGTTTTCACTGGACTTCACGAATCCATTTTTCTATTATCGGTAACGAGCATTAATTGGTTAATCTATGATGCCTATATAGAAGTTGCCAAATTTTATCTATGTGCTTTCTCTAAGGGAGACTTTCTTCCATTGACCTTCTTTTTATAGATACATTCTTCTGTAAATCTTTCCAAATCTGATTTTTTTTTAAATTATCACGGAACTGTGTTCTGAACGATCACAACTTCAAATAAAATTTAATTTTGTTGAAAATGAATAGATATGATGGGTATAAAACCAAAGGCAGCAATATCCAAAAAAAAATGCTTTGAATGCAGTCAGAGGATTACTAATTTAGTATGTACTGAATTCGAGGTTTGATAATAATTAATTCTATCCCTTTCAAAATCATGTTTACAAATAACAAATAAAAGCAAAGACAGCAGTATCCCTGTAGCGTAAAAATCAAAGGCAGTAATATCCACTTCAACTAATTAGCCCCCAAGGATGTGTCACATTACAAAATGTTCGCTTCATACTAAAGTGATAATTGATGTCAATTTTAGATTGACACATCATGGCAAAGGCAGCACAATATCCAATTATGTAAATAGCAAAAGCAGCAATGTTCATATTTAAGAATTTGTGAAAGTTAGCCTTACCGTCACCTCGGGTCTCACCAGAAAACGACTAGATAATTCCTACATCCAGGCCCGCCGCAATTATATATTTATTTATATTAATATATTTATATTAAAGGAAAATTGAGGTGAAAATTGTTTCTTTAATAAGATGTAGGTCTCATAGATTCCAGGGAAATTTCGTTGAGAAGTGACATCAGAAATACCTCTGGGATATTGCTGCCTTTGCTTTTATACCCCTCATATATGGCCATATAAACTTTTTTTTATTCCTTGTACTACCCTCTTTAATATTTTGCATTAACCTCCTCGGGCTCAGTGTCACCTATAGGAGGCATAGCTAGACAGTTGGAAAAAATCTCTCAGATCAATGTTTGGCGTTGTATCCTTTTATTTTTATTTACAAATGATTAAATTAAATTACAATTTTAACATCAATAGATATTACTAGTGGAATGTTGAATTCCAAATTTGAAATATTTTAAGAACTGTAAAAATGTTGTCTTTAAAGATGGGTTAACGGACTGATTATATTTATCCTTTGAGTCCAAGGAGGTTAAACAACCTGCACATTAGTTAACATATACAGTCAACAATAAAATAAAATACATATAAAAACGTAACATGAACTTAATGTAAATTAACAAATGGAAAATATATAATTGAATACAAAAATTAATCCTTAAAATTACAGTATAAGATGCTGTACAATATTTTTAATAAACACGAGAGATTTCATTTACTGAGTAAAAATATATTTTAAATAAGATATTACATAAATTGATCAAAAACTTTTAGTGTAAAAAATCAATAAATTGAAATGGTGTACCAGCTTTGTGAAATGATACCGTCACTTTTGTGCATTGGATGTAATTTCCTAATCTATAACAGTATAATATAAGTAGGTACTATAATGTTTTTTGCAAATATGTACTCACATTAAGAATATTTATTATAGATATTGTCTTGTTTCCTTGAATGAATTAATACTATAAATGATTTTTATTTAGTTAAGTACTTTCTAACCTAAAATGAAATTGCTGAGTATTCACATACACCCTGCATAGCGTACAGTTGGTTCGGTGCAACTTGGTCATCAGCAAAACATTGATTATCGACCTACAGTGCCCCTACCAAAATACAAACTAATAGTACAACTGGACATTCACAGATCTTTTAATTATAATTTAATTCTTGGCAAGATTAATAGTAGATAAACTTAATATATATACTAAAATAATATTATGCTTTTAAATTTGCTCTGTTTAAAGGTAACAGGAACAATCTCACTAACTCATTATCACTAGTATTGGCATGGTTGGTTGGGTTGGTCTTAGCCACTTCCAAGATTTCTATATTGCCTTATGCTCTGCAGTCGTCTGTAGTGTGTGCTAGTATTCTTGGTTGGTTTGCAGGCAGATAACTGTGTATTCATTCCGCATGACCTACCCATTGAAGCCTTTCAATTAACCTTTCTCATACGGTGCTGAAATTAAAACACGCATTCCGGTACTGTAAACTCAGTGTGCCTGTAGACTTTTTAAATTTTACGTTTTATATTCATATTAATCATTAAAATAATAGTTGATATATACAAGGCGGTACCTGTCTAACCCTGCGTAATGTATATACCGACCAACCCAGCGACCGCAGTTTATTTACGTTAACGTAATAAAACCAACGCGCCCGTAAACTAATGGGAACAAATGATGTCAAGCTGGGGAGACGGGAGACGCTACACCGGTCGAGTGTTTGCCATATCATCTAATGCACCTGTGCTGTGTAACATCAGGGATTCTTTGTTCCTTACTTTATTACTGTACCAATTCTTCATTTCCTCCCGGAGCCTAACTCCGGTTGAGAAATAAACATCAATAATCAAAACATTCTTTCATTTCATACTCTCCTAACCTTCCCTAAATATATATAGTGAATATATTTATCAATTATTGTGTAAAACAATAACAGACAAACACAAAGACAAGCCTTTCTCTGCCGACTGCGCAGCCTGCTACTAAAGAGTGAAGATTGGCAATCCGGCACCATACGCCCTGCGCAGTATGCAGTACTGTGCACTACGCTCCCCGCACCACTTCCCCCTTAAAATACATATACATATTGATAAATTAACATGCGTTTCTTCGAGAAAACAATTTATTTATTGCGTCTAATGGGTGCTTATATATCATAATTAATTTATTGAATACACAAATATATTACGGAGGAAAACCTAAAATATAAATTCAGTATTTAGTATATTTATGGAGATATTTACATAATTAGACGTAAGGCCAACTTAGTTTACAGCACCTGAGAGGAAAGGTTAAGAATAATGTGCAACTGCAGTCTTCTTGTAAGTGACTATAGATTTCCATGTTGTATTTTAAACACCAATTACAGCGTTTTTATTTTCTCTAAGTCATCGAGTGCACGCTCGTCAGCCTCAGTAAATCTCAAACATTTATGCCATAGGTTGTTAACAAAGGTTGGATCAACAATTTGTACATCAGGATTTTTGTACTATCTAGTACCCAGATACTAAAGATATATGCCAAAAGATACTAAGAAAAAATATGATTATATATACATGAAGGTTAACTTGATAACGATTTAATCTCCGTTTTAAAGTGTATTTTTTTAATAATACCTGCCTACATATTTTTTCATACAACTATGTTCCATTATGGCATATGAGTTTCATATTAAAAAGTGTTCCTTAGGGCTGGTTACATCAACTTGGCTTATATTAATCTTTCATTTAAATCATCAATTTTTGCATTTCCCACCTGGAGAATTTTTTGTGGACTGTATAAGATTGCACTTACATAATACTGTTTCCTCAGTAATCTGGCGCGGGAATACACTATACCGTCAAGTTCACTATAACAATTAATATTATGTATATAACAGTAAGTCGCACTGATTTTTTCTATTTCACCTAGTTCATAAGTACAAATAACTAATTATTATTTATAATTAATGTCAAGGGACAGAGAATATGCGTGAAACAAATAGGCCTAGGCCGCAGATGTATCCAATTCGGTGATGTTTTTACAACTAGATGCAAGAAGAATTTGCAGGTAGGGAAAAGGAACACATATGTACAGTTTAGTACCAAACACCACCAATCAAACAACCCGTTTTCGTAAAAATCTATGGTTTTTACAAAAAGACTACTATAAAACAAGATGATGCAACCGGCCTTTAGAACCCTCATTCAGTATGTCCTAAATTTATCTTTTGAACTCAAGGGCGTTAATACCTTAATTACCAGGGTACATATATGTAATGAGCTCATTGAAGTATGACTTTTACGTAGGCAACATTGAAATAAAATATTTATGTGACAGATTATTACGATTTATTGACATCTGAATAATATTGTAATAATTGTCACAGGAGTACTACGAGACATATGTTTTAATTAATTTTTCATGCTTCAATGTTCTCACTGCATGCTCCTGAAAATTACGTATATAACCACTCGCTTGCCCCAGTCCAAAATACTGGACTTCCACAGAGATCCCTTATAAGTCATGTCCAAAAATGCGGACTTGCGATCGCGCGTAAATAACCGTAATGTATTTAAAAGATTTAAATATAAAAAAAGTGATCACAATAAAAACTTACAAAAATTATTGTAAATTCTTGATCATGCGTTCACGCGTCGTGTGGCCGGTCATTTTTTCCCGGGCAATCCTAACTATGTTTGTTAAAATGCAGGGCAAGCGAGTGGATTTATTGTTATAAATAAAATAATTGATGCATTTCATCAATCACAATTATGATAGTAAATAACAGTAAATTTCTCAGATAGTAGATTAAAAGATGTGTCCAAACAATTGTTAATTACATACATATTAGGTAGACTTAAGCCCACTTTCATTTTAATAAAAACAAAAGTGATTGGTCTATTTCAAACTATTTCAAAACTACTATTCAACAAAACTATTCTAGACTAGTTTAAATCTAGATTATAGTATTAGTATTTTTGACATTTTAATAACCTTTATAAGGCAAATTCAATTGATTTTTTTGTTTAGTATATTATGTACAAATATAATCACATTGTTTGATTTATTAATTTAAGTAACAATATTAAGTTCATATTACCACAGATTTAAATGAAATATTATTTATAAATATAAACCATAGATTTAAAAAAATAAATCTAATCTGTAAAATATACAAGATAAACAAAGCAATATACCAACCTTATGATAGACTGCTATTGGATCTGAAACGTTAGCCAGAAAAGTCGTATACACATGGCAGAATATCCCAGAAAACTCGATTATAACTAGATTATTCTGAATGGCCATAAAAACCTAATATGTAACAATTTTAGGGCAATGTTTAAGAATAGTTTGGTATCTGATATATCTTTTATCTATGATCTGATTTGAAATGTTTCATGATGGTCTCATGACATTCACTTTTTTTATTTATCTTGCAGACATATATGTATTTCGAGTTCCTGGCTTTCGTGACAAGTCTATCAAAGTTAACCTCTCAAAACTTATGCAACTAATACATGTTTAACTTTATTTATATAACTTATATAAACATTATTCAAAACATAAGCAACATTAGAAAGGTTTCCTGGTTGAGTGTTAATTTTCACCACGATCTTCTATGAACATTGTCCTCAAGGCATATTATTCCATATAGGTGTCTATAATAAATATAAATTCTATAATAATAACAAAGAATTAAAAAAACACATGATTGTGTGTTCCCTCATTTAAATTGAACAAATAAAAATTTAATTATAGTGTACATATTAAATTATGAGAAAATACGAGAAAAAAGGTACCAGAGACTTTTGTGACTATTTTATAAAAATTCGGTTTTTAGAAAAGTGTTGGTCCACAGTAACAGTAGGAGAAACACTAAAATATATGCATTATTGTCCAAATATTATTTTTCTAGTCCATTATTTGACTTTTGACAGTTAAGGTATTTTTTTTTAAATTTAGTCATTTTCCATACGTTAATTTTTTTTTTGGGTAACAAGAATAATGTCAAAATGTTTTCTCATGACTTCATATGTATATAACAATATCGTAAGAAGCCATTAGTGATGTTGTATAAATTCCACTGTCTGGGGCCCATTTTACAAATACGCACATAATAATCATGTTATGTACTTTCCAAGACTTGTTCTTTGGAGCCAATCCTCTCAGCTTCCTCCACTGTGTCGGGCAGTCGGCATCCCAATGTTTCCGGCAAAATTAATGCAAAAATTCCACCCAGCAACGCAGTCAGACCGAAAAGCAACAGAGGCAGAGATTCCACATAAACCCCCTATGAAAAAATGAATTACATTAGTATAACTTTTGTCATAGAAATACTTACGAACCCTGCTGGGTGACTACATATTACTTTCTTTATAATGTCGTCATCAAGTCTAATAAATGTTTGCAAAATTTTTAATATGTAGGAATTTAGCATATATTATCGTTGAAACTACATAGTATTATCATTTTCAACCATCAGTTATTCAGATAACTTATTTATAATATTTATATTAGTATGTTTTATGAAAACAACCACTGAATTATGTCCCCGGGATAATCATTAATTTAGATAAATTGCAGATATCTCACAAAGATGAAGCTATTCATAAGAGAAAGCATGTATGGAAGCCTTTATTGTGCATCCACAGGCCTTACGATTACACAATGCAACATTCGCCAATTCTACCCAAGAATAACCACATATCTATACATTTTTTAAAGTTGTATGAAAATAATTTTCAAGTGTATTCTAGGGTATGTATTAAAAATTCGGACAAATATTATATATGTACATATATGTATGTTACAAAGAATATTGCTTCATACTCTAGCCATAAAATATAGAAATCTCGCTTACCAGCAGTCAGACATCTACACACACTTTTTCACGGGTAATACAAATTGATGGGATAGCAAGTTGCATTAAATATGTAAAATAAGTTACATAAATAATGTGTAAACACAACTACCAAAAAATTTGGTAGACATGTGGTTGTTCTTGGGTGAAATCGGGAAAGTTGATTAGTGTTAAATGATCACTTTACCCAGCCAAGACAAGTTGCAAGCCCTGTGGTTGCCCGATACAAAATTCCAAACATGCTTTCCGTTATGAATAGCTTCGTGTTCATCTTAATTAAATTATTTATGATTGTTCACCAGTATTTGTTCAACAGAAACGTATAAGCGAACATTAGCTGGTCCACCTCTGACTGTGCTGCGTATAATTTTGAATTCAGAAGATATCAACACTAGGATATAGAAATAACCAATTAATGTAAATTTGAAATTCCACATAAAATACAAAAAGTCCGTCATGTTTGACTATGAATAGCTAGCTATATTCTAATACAATATAATTTATTACCAGCAGAGGTACAAACGGTGCAACCATCGCTCCCACTCTGGCTAGCGTGGAAGAAACTCCGACTCCTCCACTGCGTATTCCGGTGGGGAGGAGTTCTGCAGTGTGCACATAAACTATACCAAACGCGGAAGTGATTCCCAGCTTGCCCAGTAGAAAGAGAATAGTCGACAGCCATACCAAGTCTGGAATGAAAACAGAGCAGACAAGCAAATTTACATAACAAGCTCTAATGTCAATTCTTACTTGAATTTAGGCTAAAGTATACATTGAGAAAGATAAAGATAGTAAATTATTAAATTAATACGCACCAAACGGAGTGTAGGCAGCACCGAGACAACTGATGGCACAGAGGAACAATGATCCGGCCAGGGACCATCGCCGCCCCATCTTGTTCATGGCCACCCAGGCCAAGGTGTATCCAGGAATCTCCACCTGTATATAAAAATTGATAAACAATGAGCTACATACGAATACAGGATGTCTCGTAGCTAGTAGCAAAAACTTCAGAGGTGTCTTCTTCATTCAATTTCGAATAAAAAATATCCTTTGCACTTTGGGTGAAATGTTGACAGTTACGGAGATAAGTGACATCAAAGTTTCCATTTTTTTCAATATAGTAAAACCCAGTTAATTTGAACCCTGATAATTCACAATTCGCCATAATTTGAAAATTTTCAAACTCACAAGTCCAAAAATGTTAAGTTCATAGTATATTGACCCTGATAATACGAAAACCCCTACCAAAATGCATATTTAAAAATTATTTCGAACGGTAATTCGAAATAATTTTTAAATTTGCATTTTAGTTCACACAATTCGAAATTTTTTTAAAATTGAAAAAAAAATTGATTTTATCGCAAGCGAGGACAACAAATAATTCAATATCTGGTACTTAAGTAATAGAAATATCTCGATCTTTGTGTAAGCATAATAAATATTGCGTTTTCAAAATGATTTCTTCAATTATTATACATAAATATTAAAAATTCATTCTACTATAGTACAAGTCAAATAAAATGATTAAAACATTGCAGAAATTTGAAAAATACATTTGTTGTAAAATTTTTGTCATTTTATTTGACTTGTATTAAAGCGAATGAATTTTTAATATTCAATATAAGAAATAGTATATATTACGTAAAAAGTTCATAAATAAACATCCTAACAACTTATTAAACATCAAATTAGTTAAATCATGTTAAATCAAAAAAGATGAATGGTGTTCAATTGTTTAGATTGACCAGTCAGGTCGGGAACAGAAGCACTTTCTCCTTTTTGAATACATACTACATACTGAGGGTAGGTACTAGTTTTTACCAAATGGCTTGCAAAGCAGGTGTCAGCCAAATTCTCGATAATTTAATCCTATCCTACATACTCATGTACGTGTAAGAATGTGTACATTAATATGTAATATAAATGTGTACAGACACAATAAGTTTAAACAAAAGTAGACTTTGAGTCTGTTACAATAACATTGAGTTTGAAATGTCTTTGATTGACACAAAAAATATATTACCATCAAAACTCATGGAGAAAAAAGATGTAATTTATAGGTGAATTGATTGATAATTATATGGGTAAACCAATTAGTTATTTAGTTGGTATTTTTAAATTATTTAAAATATAAACTATTAGTATCAAATAATTACTTGTAATATTATTATAACAAATAAGGAATATTAAATAATGGAAACACATTAACATACCAAGCAGACAAGAACAAAGTTCAGGTATTTGTTCCCACTCATGTTGATGGAATTCAGAGACAATCCATAGAAGACAAAGGCATTGGTCGCCCTAAGAAAAAGGCGAAAAAATCACAATGAAATTATTGTTTATAACCCCGCTTGCCCCACATTACACAATACAGTCAGGATTTTCCCGGAACAAATGGCCGGCCGAGCGACACATGAGCGCATTACCAACGTGGTTACATTATTTTCGTTACGTATTACAGAACGTAGTTATATTATTTTCATAATGTATAACAGAACGTAATTACATTATTTTTTATGAAAATGTACAAAGATAATAACTGTTTATCATGGATAAATAAACAGATAACATTAACATTTTTTTGATGTGTAACATTGTTCCTTTCGCTTTCCTGCAATCTGTGGCAGTGATTTCGTGAAAAAGGACAGAAATGCATAACAGGAAATAAGATGTGCGCAATTTCATTTAACCAATAAGCGATGGACAAAAAATTATCATTTATAAACAAATCAATGTCCAGCAAGTGCCATCACAGCGAAGGCACACACTGCATTAATGCAAAATAAACATTTTGTATATAATATATTGCAAGGCGGTGTCAAGCATGTGGATGTTGTAACTTTGATATATTTTGGCCTATATTTTCGGAACTATCCAATAAATACTTTTTTTTACATTAATGTAAACAATAACAACTACCCTTAATAATTTACATTTTCAAATTTTATTTGATTATTTTTAAATATTTATTCAAAGTTTTCATACAATATGTATGACGGCACACTACCGCCATCTACGAAAATAAATAAAAACATATATGTAATTGACCAAACACATTTCTAAACAAAATGCATATGTAGATTACGGTACCTACCTAGTGCGGCAAAATTCAATAATAAATAAATGCACATACATTTTCTTTATTTGTATTTACTAATTAATAAATATATAGGTATTAGCTTTTTAAAATTTTGTTTAAATTCTTTGCTAGCATTTAAACAAATGTTCAATTGATATTTTTAATTGTGAGATTTACAATTAAAAATAAACGTATAGACAGTACTGATAAGTGCTGCTTAATTGATACTTTTAATTGTGGGATGTCAAATGCGACTACTGTAAGGCTCGCTCGTTTTTTTATTTATTTTTAAACATTATCGTGATCAGTTTTTTTTAATCACTTAAACACATAATAAATACATTTTTGGTCATGACTGCTTTCAGTGATCTATTTTGGACCGGGACAATCGAGCAAATACTGAACAGCTGTATGTTTGTCTCAAGTGGCAAGAATGGTATACTCTGGCGTCGTGATTATTTCACACAGTTTATTCTGTCTAGAATTTCTAGGAAAAATTATTTTTACGCAGCGCATTCCGTATGGAATTTCTAGACCAACACAACTATTTTCACTTTCATCATGAGATGTGAATCTTCCGGTTTGTGTTTTCTGGGGTATTGCAACGTATTTTTACGACATTTCTGATGATTCAGATCTCATTGCAGGATGATTGATGCCTTTGTTGTTGGCGCCCGATGATGGACCCTGTAATGGGATCCAAAACGTCGGCCAGAAAGGTCGTAAAAACACAGCATAAAGCCCCACCAAACACTAACCAGAAGATTCTAAATGGCCGTGAAAACCTACATTTTTACGAGATGTGTGGTTTTGAAGTATAGAGAAAATTTATTTAAATGTGTTGAGACATTTAAATAAAATTGAATTAATAATTTGTGATAACTTGATTCGTTTTGACTTTTTTCTTTCCTGTAAGCATATTAAGTTTTTAGTGTTTGAATTGTTAAACTTATACAGGTTTATTTGAAAAACATTAATAACCTCGCAGGACTATTCCTGCCTTGATTATGAGTCCAAAATGTTCAAGAAGCCATGACCATGATATTGCATAACTCAACATCAATAGTCCTTGAGTTATGCAATATCAAAGTATGCATTTTTTTTTCAATATTTCTGACTTATTTTTTATAAAACGAAGTATCATTACAGTAACTTACATCGATTACGAAAATTTCATTTGTTTCAATACAAGTTAAATAAAATGATAAAAACCCTACTGAAATGATAAAAAGAAATTCCAATTGGAATGTTTCCCAATTGGAATTTCTTTTATTATTTTATTTGACTTGTATTAAAAGGAACGAATTTTTCATATTCAATATAAGTTACTGTAGTGATAGTCCAAAGTTTCACAAAAATTTGTTAGAAATATTGAAATAAAAATAGAAACTTAGATAGAAGTCGCGCATCTCCACAACTATTAATATTATGGTGATGGTTGTTTGAACATTTTCGACTCATAATGAAAGCAGGAATATAGTCCTTCGAGGTTATTAATGTTTTCCAAATAACCGTTTAGTGAGTCCACAGGCGCATTTCATATATGTAGCTATTGCTAACAAAGTACAATGTGAATCATATACAGTATCTATCCATATAATTGTTTCAATGGTTACAAATTATAGATTCTATTTCGTGATTATTATTATCAGATAGGCCGTAGCATGACACGCTAATAGTTCAATGTCAAGTTCGGTGATCAACAGATACACAAAGAAAACAATGATTGTTACAGAAAATGATTTTTGCCTCTTGAACCCAGAACAGCCAAACTTTTATCAATTCTTTCTCGTAATAAATGAACAGTAACAGGCCGTTTCTACGACCTTTCTGGCCCACTATGGGGTCCATTACACGTATTGCACACACATCAACTCTGATCATAAACCCTGCAATGGGATCTGAAACGTCGGTCAGAAAGGTCGTTAAAACATGGCAGAATATTCCAGAAAACTCAAACCAGAAGATTTAAATTGTGTAATCCCAATTAAAAATAAAATAACGATGCGTATTTATTATGCAATTATCTAAAGATATTATGAATTCAAAAATCTATGCTATGAGTTCAAATATTCTAACAAGTAAGTTGTCTTATAACTCGTATCATCCATTTTGAAACAACAATGTTCAACTTTTAAATGTCAGTATTTAACACTTTTTCATTTTGTGTATGTGCTGTTTATACATTATTATTCATATTTAATGTAATAAAATTAGAACCAAATGATTATCAACAAGTCAGGAATAATTAAGTTTGTCTCTCTATACTTTAAATTAATACAAGTAATTCCATTTTAATAAACTAACAAGTAATCTAAAAATCATGTTTTTGCTTTTTTGACATTTAAAAACACTGTTTTTAAATACCTGTCATGTTTTACTTTTTAAAAGATACTTCATATCTCTTGATAGAAATGACGCTGAGAGCTGAAAAAATCACGTTGCGCTAGAAATTAACCAGAGCGCATCGTTCGAAAGTTTTTGGTGCTTCAGACAAACAAACTTAGATATATTTTTATACAGATCTTTGTCCACATGAACGGTTCCAAAACTCAATTGGTCCATTCTTTAATCGATTGCACTCAATTGGTAATAGGTATATTGTAAATAAAATGTGCCATGTCACATACATTTCATTTTTATCTATTTGAATTAAACTGGATTAAATTATTTTACTATGAAATAATTTAACCTTTACATTTTTCTTAAATACCTTTTACAATATCAACACAGGATTAAAATGTTATAAAAAATCTTATCTCTAAGAGCCGGTTGTTTCAAGTTGGATTAAAGTAAGCGTTCTTTTAAAGCATAGATTTTTACATTGTCCACCAATCAGACGATCCGTTTTCGTAAAAATCTATGCTTTGATCGACCGCTTACTTTGATCGAACTTGAAACAACCGGGCCTAACTGTGTTAAATAATACTTGGGGAAAATAATACAACCGATTTTGTACTCACCAGATATAAAACATAATGAAAAACCTCCCGACCATGATCCTCGACTTGATTGAAGCTATGAAGAGTGGAAGAAGGCGAACCTTGACGGGTTCCTCTTCATCATTGTCATCTGAGTCCAACTCCGGGTCGCTTGCTGTCTGCGGCTTCATGTCCTAGAAGAGGAGGTAGACCACTCACGAGGATGTTAAACAAAATAAGAGATTATATTTAAGGACAAAAAATACAATGTTCACCTTGCTTAACTTGTCAGAATGCACCTCTTGAAAGGTGGCCAGGAGCACGTCTGATAGTACCACATTATTAACTCTTGCAGCTTTCTTGATTATCTTGTAGGCTTTCTTGTTCCTCTGCTTCGCCATCAGCCATCTCACAGACTCCGGAACAAACCTGAGATCAAGCAGTAATCATCTTTGATTATGTATGCAGTATAATCATTACTTTAAAATTATATTTTAAAATGGTGATGGCGTTAGGACATTTACAATCATTTTGGCGATTATCAAAACACAACTCATATTCTAATTGGATAATTTTTAGCCATAGACATACTCAGTTTCTCTTTGGTCAACGTTGTATCATGATTTACCAAGTATTATTATGTGTGTTTAAGAATTTAGGGACACTTAATTATCAGGGACAAAATAGTCTTTAGCATGGAGTGAATACCACACTTACCAGTAATATATGAGGAAGACCGCTGCGGGAGCTGACACAAGGAGCTGCAGGGTGACCCAGTGTGGAAAGATCCACGCGGCCAGCCCCACGGCCGCTTCACCCAGCGCGTAGAAGTAGTTGAGGACTATGCCGCTCATTTCCCGCTTCTTGCGCCCCACCATCTCCACACCTGAAAACCTTCAATTTTGTATCATAAGGTTCCGAGAGCATCTGATCATTGGATCCAGAAATGTTCGGGCAATATCTTTTATATTTTGTTCTCATTATACTGTCAGCTGCTCATCTCGTCATAGGTTCTTCCTAGTGAGGTGAGCGGCTCTATTTCCTATGTCATGTATCAAGATGAAGATAAATAAATAAATAAAATAAAAAATCACAGCATTGCATGAAAAGTTCTGCAGTTCTCTAAACAAATAAAAATTCACTGGGTTTGGCGTTACTAAGGTGTCCAAAGGAACGTGTTATGTGCCCTAGTTATTGAATCTTTAAGTAATACATGTTGCATAATTTATATAGTGTTGCATAATTTATATAGTGAAGTGTGAAAAAAATCTTCAGGTATTTATAATAGATTGTACATCGTACCGAATAAAGTAAATACAGTAAAACCCCGTTAATTCGAATCCCGATAATTCGAAATTCGCCATAATTCGAAATTTTTAAAACCCACAAGACCCAAAATGCTAATTTCACAGTAGATTAACCCCGATAATTCAAAAACCCCGGTAATTCGTAATTCGAAATAATTTTTAGCCCCTTGCGCCACACGGTTTAGTTCAAATAATTCGATTTTTTTTTAAATTTGACGAAATTAAAAAAAAAAATCACATATGAGAACAACAGATATGTCAATTTCTGATAATAGAAATGTGTCGATCTTTGTATTAGCATAATAAATATAGCGTTTTCGAAATGATTTCTTTCACAAAATTAATTATTTTTTTCATGAATTTTGGCGAATTTTGCAATCGCATTGCGGTTTTTGATTTTTCGAAATAATTCGAAATCATTTTTAGCCCCTTGCGGCATAAATCAGTACAGTTCACAAAATTCGATTTTTTTTTTAAATTTGACGACATTGACAATATATTTCGATTTTTTCGCAAGTGATAACAACAAATATATTTTAGTAAAATAAATGTAACGGTCTTTGTGTAAGCATGATAAATATTGCGTTTTTCAAAATGATTTCTTGAAATATATAAGAATACAGACGTTTTTCACTAAATAAATTACCTTTTTCACGAGTCTTACCATTTTTGGCGAATTTCGCAATTGTATTGCCATTTTTATTTATTTTTGGTATCTTGAATTTATCCACTTAATTCGAAATGTTTTTTTGGGTCTCTTGAATTTCTAATTGATGAGGTTTCACTGTAACAAGTGAAAATATGAAGATTTAACGTTGATTTCCACGAATATAAGTGAATGAATAATTAAAGTGGTTCAATGGTGATTCATCATCAAAATGATGATGAACACTTAAATGGGATTCAAAACATCAGCTAGAGAGGCCATATATAAATGTTAAAATTGCGCAAAAAAACTCTGGGGAGTAAATATAGGATCATTGAGAAGAAAAAACTTGAGTACATTAAATATAAAATAATGCAAGTTGTTACAGAAATTCAAAGGAAAAGCGACACAGGAAGAAGATACATCCCTGGTTGAAGAATTTGTGTTCAATTTAGCTGTCATAGTTCAGAGCAGTTTCTTAAGCAGGGATGCAGGTGACATAGCTTCACTGTGACTTGTGGGTGGGCCACCAAAAAACCCCTAAAAATTGTTGTTCAAAACTGCAATTATCATATTTTTTGACTGTACCACTATTTTTACAAAAAAATCAATGGACAATTATCATATCAATCCCGCTATCATATACCTACAATCAATGTAGGTATATGATAACGGGAATGGAATGAAAATAGTGCAAGAGCGGTATGAACCAATTATCGTGGTTACAAACCATGTAAATTACCAACAGAGTCATAGAGGGCAGTTGAATATGATCTATGGATATTAACATTGAGTGTCTAATCTTCTTGTAAGTGTCCTGTGCAGCACAAGAAATCCATCTAGCAGAAACCTTACAGCTGCCTCAACATTTCTATCGGATTCGATAACGAAATCGAGAAAGAAACTGGCTAAGATTAGTAATATATGTAATAATAAATTATTCAGTGATTGCAGGCAAGAAATCGGTGGAGATAATGCTATACTATGATTTGACAATTGACAATATGTGTTGATGTAAATATTATAATCTTACCAATGATAAAGGCAAGAGGATAGACACCAGAAGTACCCAGCGCATTCATGAAGGCAAACACGCAGAACATGATGTAGTCCGTGGCGACTGCCTGCAAGACTCCTGTCACGGACATCAGTAAAATGCAGAATATGAACACCAGCTTCCTACCAAATCTGAAAAGCAAATAGACACAGTGACATAACAGTAACATTTATCAATGATATTTATACATACGTGGTGTAACAGAGCTAGTCCACAATACTTTATAGGTAGATTTTTGCCTAAACTACAAGTCGAAAATATTCAAGCAAGAATGCAAGAATATCAATAATTATGGCGATAAGCTACTTCAAAGTTTGCAATATTTTTTTTCTTATATTATCAAATAATAAAAATTCATTCACTTTAATACAAGTCAAATAAAAAGATTAAAGAATTGCAAAAAAAAAATCTGGTTGAAATCACTGCAAGGATTCAATAATTTTATTTGACTTTAATAAAGCGAATGGATTTTTAATATAAGTTGCTTTAACTACAGCTAGTCCAACGTTATACAGAAATTAATTTAAAAAATGCAAACTTTGAGGTCACATATCTTCAGTGACTCTGATCTTCAATGACCTATGACGTACATCTGTACGTCATAGGTCATTGTTGCTTGAACATTTTCGACTCATAATTTAGGCAGCACTCTACCTAAAAGTATTGTGGACTGACTTTGTTACACTCTGTATTACGCCGGAAAGTTTTTTAATTTTTTGTAATAAATGCAGTAAGTACAAGAAAATGTGAAAGAATGAAAAAGAAGTATTTTAAATACAAACTACTGTAATGCTTAAATATTAAATAATAGAAATTGGAACATTATTTTTAAAAACAAAGCAATGATTAAAACTAAACTGAAACATAAAAAGAATCAGAGCCTAAACCCATGTGAAAATCCCGAAGGTTGAAAAATAATGAAAGAAATATTGAATGAGAGACAGGAGGAATTTGGAAGCTTAAAAGTTTTAGGCAAATGGATAGTCAGATAGATGTGAGTAATATGATACAATAAGTTTTAAATGACTATTTAAAAATAATGAAATCATAAAATATAAATGAATAACATACCTGTCTGCAAGAAATCCAAAAAACCCAGAACCGCACACTATTCCTGCAAAGTGAAGAGTCCCTACCAACGAGAGCATCCATTGTTTTTCGAAGCAAGTGATGTCCCACTAAAATTTACATAATTTTTATCCAATTAAATTCAAGGAGCAGAAAATAAAAATCTATGAAAGAATGTATTAAAAGCATGCCTATATTTTTATATATAGGCAGGAAGTAAAGGAGAAGTATGAATGATATCTGATGATGGATTCATACAAAGACTTAACTAGGAATTTATCCATGTGCTATCTACTGAAAATACCAAGAGTCGATTGCATAAACTTGGTTTATTGTAATCCTTGTTTAAACCATCAATTTTTGCATTTTCCACAAACCAAACAACCCTACGGTTTTTACGAAAGATTTTTATAAACCAAGTAAATGCAACTGGCTTTAAGTCTAGGAAATGCTATGAAATCTCAGGAGATTTTTCTTACATTCATTAAATGACATTATTTTATATTTGCAATAAACATAATAAACTTAAAGTATAACATGAAACATTTCTCTTCGGCTGAATTTTTCAGATTCCTAATTTAACATATCTGCTCCTTGGTAAATTTTCTTTCAAGCAAATTAAAAAATGATAAAAAACGGTTAGGTTAATTTCTCAAGAATAATATGCATAACATGCCATAAACTCATGTACTATATCATCCCTGCATAATATGTTTTTCTGATTCGTAAAAATACAAAAGTTACGAAATTTTCTAACGTGCTATTTCTGAAGCGAATTTCGGGAAATTTTTACTGGGGTACCCACTGAAAAAACAAAGTTTATGTTAAAATTGAACTTTTCTAAAAATAATGTTTTTTCACACGAAACTCAATGACGAACAAATCTGTGCGAACTTAAGTACTGAGATTGAAACAACGCATAAAATAAGCCCCACGTTGGGCGCCAATTGACGAACCAATCGATAGTCGACCTAGTATGTACCCACTTCGTTGACTATGGTGACCTCCTCACTCGCATACACCCAGGCGTTGCACCGCATCGAGCGGTTGGTAAAAGCTTCCGGCCCGCACTCGCCGACCGTGGATTCGTTGGTGCGACTGAAGACGTCGCACTGCGCCGGCTTGTACGGTCCGTTGGGCCGCAGCGGGGGCACGGCCGTAGGCACGTACCCCGCCGCATAGTCGGGTGACATCGGGTCATCGCATCCGGGAATGAAACATCTGAAAATAACATGACGAAATGAGAGCACGAGTCGTGGTCAACTAATTGCCATTTTTTTTCTACGCTATCATTAGACCCCGTAACTCGGGAAATCAAAAGCCATCATAGTCCAGTCTACTGGTACCTGCCTCATGCAGGTCTGTATTTATCAGCCCTACAAGAGATCGGTACACTACAATAGCATGGAAGATTTTCGCTCGTTTAGTGAGACGCTCTACATAATATGCGATATTCGCTGCGAGCTTTACCTTACAACTAAATATGCGATAATTTTAGTATAACAATTTGTAAAAAAAGATCTTTGCACGTAGGAACCTTTTCACAATGACTAAACAGAAGAACAAATTTTTTTGCTTGCTAGTTTACATCATTTTAATAAACCTTTCATATTGATGAAATATGCACTATAATTGTATGTATTTGTTTGTTTGGGCTCCCTTCGGAAATGTTTATTTTATAATTATTTTGTCTGAAAATCTTCGTGACTTTTGTATGAAAATTGTAGTTAATACTATTATTAATACATGAGCTGCAATTTATTAGTGAATATTACTTCGTGAATATGGCATAATATTTCCAAAAATTCTAGTTTTTTGAGATAATTTTATTTTAATTTCACTAAAAATGATACAGCGACCATGAAAATCACACACTTATTCATTTAGAATACAAGTGTACACAGGGTGCTCGTAGCTAGTAGCAAAAACTTCGAGGGAGTCTTCTTCTTTTCAACTTGAATCGAAAATATTTTTTATCCTTTTTGTCAACAGTTACGGAGATAAGCGACATCAAAGTTTACATTTGTTTCTCAATAGTTCTGACCTATTTTCTGTAAAACGTTAGACTATTACTGCAGTAACTTATTGAATAAATCAGTTTTTATCATTTTATTTGACTTGTACCAAAGAGAGTGACATTTTAAAAGGCATAAAATTATCTTTACAATAAAACCAATACCATGGCCCGTACCATGATCTTTATGTGTTTTATTTGATTTTATAGTTCTAAACCTCTAAAAAAAAATCCTATAGAATAGCAATATCTCGTGAGAGGACCTGGCGTTCAATTTAATTCTACAGCAATTTTTACTCATTTCTAGAATCATCAGTTGTAGTTTCGTTTTTATTTAGGTATGAAAATCAACGAGACGTATACCTGACTCCAAAAAGACAAACCTCGCCTTAAGGTCTTAATTCGATTTTTTTTCAAAATAAGTATACGCTTACGAAAATGTCACGCTTCAATGTTCACACCGCACGTCACTGATTCCGAGGTACCTTCTCTTATCTCAAGGATCCCAAAAAAATAAAGGAAAGTACGATTTTCGTATTTGCTCTTGATTTGCTAAATTTAACGTAAACTTTTTAAATCATTTTGCAAAACCCATAGCCAACCAGGCTTTCAATCAATTTTATTATGATAGATCCATTTACTCTTGAAGCATTTCCTTAAAAAAAATATTAACAAATATATTGTTATACCATCAAAAAAATTATAACCCCGAAACACTATTTTAGTTTTCATGCAATAGAGTTATCTTTGGTACACTTAATCTCTATATTTTCAAATAAAGACCATATATTTTAATGTATATTATGGATGTCTCACAGAGGCGAAACTGTATTTTTATTATTATTATGGGAAAGTAGGTATAGAAGTCATTTATGGTGTATATCGGACTTACGACCGATCGTATGGTAGGCTTAAGTGATCACTTTACACATATGTAACGTTCGCCATTTCCACCATGATAGAATACACCATGTCGTACTAATTTTTGGAACTTGTATATACTTGGATTATATGACACACATCACGTACGTGTTGTAACAACCTATTATACCGGGCTGTGACAGCCATTTTCTAAATCCCCCCCAAATCCCCACAGATGTCGTTATTTTTTTTTGATATCGTTAATGTCGCTCAATGAGACTCCCACAATTGATTTTACGGAATTTATGAAGCAATATACCGTTCTGAAAGATTTGAACAAACTCAAAAATATTCTGAACCATATATTTTATTTACAAATTGATTGCAAGTTTGAAAAAAACATTAATATTTTTCGACAAGTTGTCAAATATATCGTTTTAAAAAAGATAAAAATTAAACGTTCTGTTTCCTATATTGCAGTATCCATAAAGCCAAATGTATAATATTGAGACGTCACAGAAATCCCACCCAGAGGTAGGTACTTACTTTAATCTGTTGTCTTCGAAATAACATTGCGAGAATTATTTAACGATTAATCATATATTATTACACTGTCATCTCGCGTGACACGTTAACTATTTCCGTACGGCAATTATACATAAAAACCTTACAATAATTTCAATCAAGGAAATCCCCAAGATGAATTGAAAAATCTTCGGGGATTTCAGACAATAATGCAAAGACACTGTCGCAAAAAATACTAGTAAATCACTTAATGGTTCAGCTAGTTATTTATCCTCATTATGTAATAATGTCAAGGGTGTACTAGAGCTAGTCCACAATACTTAACAGGTGAATTCCTGCCTCGATTATGAATCGAAAATTTTATAGTTATGGAGTTATGCAATATCAAAGTTTGCATTTTTTAAAAATATTTCTGACTTATTTTTTACAAAACGTTTTACCGAGACATGAAAATGAAGACATGAACTAACGTTAATTTCCTTGTACGCAACCTGGTGCCGCGGCTCTTTCCAATACTTGTTGACATGTTTGAAAGAAATACTACGAGCTTGTAAATTTTGAAACAATTAAGAAAAGATCAAACTAAATATGTACTCTTAAAAGACATAATGTCTTAGTAATTAAGTCGCAATTTATTACAAGAAGAGTTTTTTTTCTTAAGATATTCGGTTTAAAATAAAATTTTAAAAATTGTAAAACATACGTCTTGTCTAGTAGGCAATTTAATTATCCAAGAATGAATACTTAAACTGCAGCATTAATGTGTCTTTAACACACGCGAGTGGAACATTCTTCCGTTGTGAGCCAACCCTCTTTCCTAAAATCGGGTTTAGTTCATATTTATATTCTGTGTACGCATCATTAAGAATGTTATTATTAACAAAATGTGTGCAAAATCTGTACAAAATCGGCCAGAAAGAGTAACTGGCTTCAATAATGACTCAAATTCTTCTTAACACTAAAAGCTGTTTGTTTGTTTGTATATTTTTTTATTTAGTTGTAAAAAGAGAACATTTTTACATCTAGTACCTAATTAAAAGATAAATTTATATAACACTTAAACATAAATATTCTAAAAATATATCAACATAAATAATCATACATAGAAATACGTTTTCACATCTGGCACAAAGTAAAGAAATTAAAAAAAAAAAATAAACATGAAACAACATAACATGACCATACATTAAAGTTATTTTTCACATATTTAGCACTTAACCTACGAAAAGTAATGAGATTATTTACTTCTTTCACATTTGCTGGCAGTTCATTGAACAATTTAAGACCTTTATAGTACAAACTATTTTGTGTTCATGTCAGTTTCGTTTGTGGAAGCCTAAGCCTAAGTTTGTGGAAGCCTTCTCGTAGGATAAGTGTGGACCTCGAAATTGTATTTCATATTTTTATACATGTATATTGGAACTAATCGGATTTTTATTTTAGGTATCAAGACTAGGACATTTTGTATAATTTGTTGCCTATTGCCTGCCCAACATAACTTGGCGTGCGGCAAGATCGGAACTAAAACCCGTCCCGCCCGCACCCGGCGGCAACCCCTCGCCCTGTCATTCAGTACAATTTTGTATTCGCTCGGGAGCTGTGACATCTTGATTACCAATATACACTGAATTATTATGTCCAAAACATCCTAAACAGTTCGGGATGGTGCAAGAACAATTGCCAATGAAGTATTAAAGTTTTTCGAAGCTGAAAAAGCAAATAATGGACCGATATTACCGTCTGACAGATAGAGCGGCCGCCGCGGAGCGCGCTGTTACCCGATCACATTTATATTGAAGGCTCTGACACTGATCACCGGACATTCAGTACATTATGTATTGTGTAATAAATTTACAACCTGGTAACTTCTGTTTTCGCGACAGAGGCGCCCTCCCTCGCACGCCAAGTTATAGTGGTGACACTCTAATTGTCATTGCCTTTAGTTGCTTTACCATATCGCTAATTCTTGTATATTTGTTACATATTAAGATAGTTCTTGTGGCTCTGTTTTGAATTTTTTGACTTTTTTATTCTCAGTTCCATTTCTTAAAAATAGTATTGCTGAACAGTAATTAATATGCGATGATTAATATGTAAGATAATATTATAAAAAAGTGATTTGATGACAATTTCAAGAAGGTGTAATCCCATATAAATTAAGGTCAGAGTGTGCCGTGAATCATTTGTCCATGAATTATTTAATCAAAATCGATCTTCCTCGCGGCAGCCAATGAGAGAAGGCATGCACGCGGAAAGAGAAGAATGAATACAATAAGCGTTTATGTAATAAATGATCGTTTTCCTCCATAACGACAGCCATTTCAATAATATGCAACGAGCGGATTTCCACGTCAGTTGATCAGACGAGATCTGGGATAGCGCATATTCACTCATGATTTATAATCATGACACAAGGGACATGTGAGGAATATAAAAGCAAAGGCAGCAATATCCCGCTGAGGTATTTCTGAGATAAATACAAAGAACCTGTCACTACTCCAGAAAATTTCTTTGGTGTCTATGAAACCTACATCTTATTAGAAATAAGTCTTTGAATATATTCGCCACCTCAGTTTTCCTATTATATACATGTATAAATAAATATTTAACGTTTAAATATGAATATTTCTGAGTTTGTTACCAAATAGTGGACGTTGCTGCTTTTTCTATTTACATAATTGGATATTGGTGTAACAAAATGTAAGTTATGTTACTATATAACCACTTACGGAGATGTATAGTCTACTGGTTTCGAGACTTACCCGTCTCTTGGTCGGGACATCCATTAGACTAGCATGTTAATAGTAATAATAATTTACATGCCAGTCTAGTGGTTGTCCTGACGAAGAGACGGGTACGTCTCTAAACCGGTAGACTAAAAATCTCAGTAAGTTGTTATATACTAAGATAAATAACATTTTGTTAAAATGCCTGACCACAAATTTAATGCTTTAAATATTAATTATTGGATATTAATGTCGTTGCTACGATGTTTATATCGACATCAACTCTTACTCTGGTGTGAAGCGGCCATTTTGTCACGTGACACGTCCTTGGGGGTTGATTGGCAGAAGTGGATATTGCTGCCTTTGCTTTTATATCCCTATTTATTATGATTTTGGAATTCAGGGTGCAATATTTCGCATAAAATCTCGAATTCAATACATTCTACGTTAAGAATCCTCGATGACTGCAGACAAAATATTTTTATTTTTTTTTATATTTCTGCCTTTGCTTTTATACCCTTCATGTATGATAAAAGTAAGAAGCGCCACGATGAAGACATTTCATATATTTATTCGTTGTAATTTTCACATTTCATAAAAATAGAACCTGTGTAATGTTTTCGCTAATGTTGTTCTTTAAAAATGCATAAAACAATACAATTTAATCTATTTTTTCAATTTGTAAAATTAATTAATTAACTAAAAATTAGTCGAAATGTGGTCGTGATTAGAATTACACCTTTGTCATTTATCTTCGAAAATGAAAACATTTTTACGACTCAGTCGTATTGAGAAAGAAAACATTACCAATACTTTATTTGATCTTGTGTGAAAAATATCTGTGACTTTGTGTATAACATGTCTTTTTCCCGCTACAGGGTGTTTGCTTCATATACATCTAATTCCATCCACTGCCGCCGCAGTATCATTGTAATTTTCTTTTCTTTTCTTCGCTTTCTCTGGGTGTTTTCTTGTATGTATCTTATTATATTTGATTAATTAATTTATTTTAAGTTACTTGAATTATACTTTACTAAATTGAATAGCCTCTCTACATAAATTGACTGAGATTAAACAAATAAAAAAGAAATTAAATGAACACTACAAAAAACACAATTAAACAATAAATATTTTCAAATATATGTATACAAAATATGTAATTATATATCCTTCTCCAACACAAGAGTAGTGTATTTTTGGAGAGCTATAGCGATAAAATTTATGTTTTTATTTATAGTTTTAACTTTTAACGCCCTAAACATGTAATAAACTGTATGTAATATTAAATAAATTAAAAGAATAAAAAAGTAACCCATAAAAACCAAGTTTTTACAATACTCCCTTCGTCATTTTCGGGTTTTGTGTCTACCATATGCGTCGGAATCTCCATACCACTTACTGAATTGTGTGAAAAAACCATTAAAAATTTGAAAAATCCAAAATTATACTATAATTATTACTTTTTTTTAACGAAAATTAGAAAGATCTTCTTGATCGTCGCCACGAGTCTACTTGCAAAGTTTCAGCTCGATTGGATCACGGAAAAAGGGTTAAAAATCGATCTAAAGTTTTTTCGGCAGACAAGCAGACGCTACGAGTTAAAAGAAAGGGAGTAGTAATAGTGTTATTTTTATACAGGTAGTCGCAAGAACTCTACGGGTAGATTCCTGCCTTGATAGTGAATCGAAAATGTTCAGGCAACCGTGATCTAATATCAATAGTTATGGAGATATACAATATAAAATTTTGCGTTTTTTCCAATATTTCTGTTATTTTTTGCAAAAAAATTGAATTAACATTAGAGTAACTTAAATCGATTATTAAAAATTCATTCGCTTCAATACAACTCAAATAAAATGATAAAAATCTATTTGAAATTTTTGCAAGGTTTTTATCATTTAAGCAAGCAAGCAGACGCCACGAGTTAAAAGAAAGGAAGTAAAAATGATAATAATTATGATAGCAATGTTACAAGATGATTTCAATTTATTTCGTAGAAATTCTAGTTATGTACGGCTTATTTCAACGTAGTTACTGACTGCACGCCGGTGGCAGTTTGTGTGGCGGAAGACCAACATTAAGATGAATTTTCTCGTACATTAATCACCGCGTGCGAGTAGCAGCAAAATACAAATAAGATCGCCCATTAGCGATCATTAGTATAGTAAAACAACATTGCACTTGCGCTAGTTAAGATTCATTCCGGACCCTTTGATACGGTTGCGTGATTAATTGACTTCAATATACGGACCTAATGGAATGGCCTTATCGAACTGTAACAATTTAAAGTAATGCCCCTTCGCACAAAGGACGCTTGATGAAGCAACTCTATCATATGTTTAGTGGTTAAACCTTAAACCATCTACGTGCGTATTTTTGCCGTGGAAACTGCAGCTACCAACTACGTCTTTAATTGACCACTGCAATGGCTTCCTAGACTAGCAAACAGATACGAGCAACTTGACGTCTTTGCCAACAACTTTATAATATTCGAACATATTTTAAAATGTGTATTGAATAATTCATTTGTATTTGTTTTGATTGTTGGTTGAGCGATAACTAACTGTTAGTAACATTTTTACTATATTATGACTTTCTAAGCTTGTGCTTTTCACTCTATATTATAACTTTTTTAATTTTTTTTTATTATGTTTTCGTTATGCTTCTGCTTTGTTATATAATTGCTTTTTACTTTTTATTTTATATTATATTTATCTTTTTGTATTTGTATTTTAGGTATTTGATTTCCACTTATTATTCTTTTTTCTTTAAACTATCCATTCTATAAATGTACCTCCACTTTACCTATTTGTTTGTAAAAGCCCTGTAGGGTGTTAATAAATAATAAAATAAAATATTTTGAAAACATGATACTAAATTAACGACACTATCGGGTGTTTTTATAAAGCCGGAAAATTTAGTTTTTAAATCAAATAATTTTTTATTGGTCATCTTGTAACTCATAAAAAATTACTATCGAAAATAAATAATATCAGCCAAATGGCCGTCTTTAAACGCTGCACAAATATAGTTCTTTCAGTGACATTTTTCATTAAATTTTGACAGACTTTGGGGATAATGTGTTAAATTTTTTAAATGATGTTGCTTCAGTTGCAGAATTGTTGTTGGTTCATTAAGGCTGGACATTCGCTTTATAAGTTTGAAATTCGAAGTAGGTACTCCGTGATTTGATCGTGCTCCCTCAAGACAAGCCTAACAGTTAAACCAAATGCAATATCAAGTAAACATTTGTTTATCGTAAATATTGTTACTGAAAAGTTATGGTAGAAAAAGATGAGGACAAAATTGGTTAATAAGGATAAAATTAATAGGTCGGTCTTAGGTGTAGAAATCTGCAGAAATCAATTGTATTTGAGGTTTACCGCCAAATATTTGTTGATATTTATATAACGTCGTAATAACATAAAATTTTGGCCAAAATTTTTTTTTACTGTTTAGAACATAACGTGTTTTTCATATTATATAATTTTCTACTTTATAGTCTTAATATTACCCAGCGTACAATATTACATAGTAATGTCGCGCTGCCATCTGTGTTAAGCTTTGGAGGCACACCAGGCGCAACATTCAAACCAAAAATCACGAATTTCTTTGAGTGTCTACAATCGGTGACCCATTTTGATAAGATTTTAAAATTGTATAAAGTATTGCGACGCTTTATGTACTCCATAATAATGTGTTATTAAGAGTGTAACGCAATTAAGAACATTTGCATTTAAGGACACTCGCGTTTACTTTAACACTTCGCAGTAAGTACACACATCGGGTGATACAATCAACAGATGAATGCATTTATTCATAATAGTTTCTTGTTCTATTCGGGTAGGTCTATTTTTTTCAATTCTGGCTCCATTCCTCTCGTCTGGTGCAGTACCTACCTACTTAAAATCGCAACCGTATTCGCTTGGAATTGAATGTTTAATAGCGCAGCTCCGGGTTCCTCTATTGGGTTTCAGGTAATGATTAGTATGCAACGAATACTACGTTCACGAATACGAATATCAAGCCTACTATTCGGCGAATACGAATAATTCAGCATGGTAATAAATAATACACCACTGTTCTTTTTTTACTTAGAGATTCTCTTAGAGATTTAATAATTAAAATTTACCACAATTTTTTGTTCAAAAAGCACAAAATTTATTTTATCTGTTTGTACATTCCTAGCGGTCGAAAATAAATATCGCTTTTATCACATGTTATTATATTTAATTTGAAATTACTTTATAGGAGTTAACACTTTTACACAACGAAAATAAAATGGAACGAACAATACGTAATACAAAACAAAAAGTACATGAAATGAGCACCTAACCTTATAAATAACCCAATGACACTAGATGAAAGAACTCATGTTATGCTGTAAAACAAGTAACAATTGACAAATTGAGAACTCAACAAATCCATTCATTCGATGTTAGGGGAATCTCCGATAATAGAGTGCGTAGGTGTTTTCGGATACATGGTGCGCAGCCAAACCGTAATTTGCGTTGCATTAAGTTATAAATAGTTTGTTTTTAATATTCGTGATGATATTCGGCGAATACGAATATCTAGTATTCGCCGAATACGAATATTCATATTTGCATTCGTTGCATCACGAGTAGTGATGGTCAAAACTTTATTTTAACTGATTATTTTCGGTACAGTTATTTGGGATTTATATCTGATTGTATCGATGATTGATATTGATTTTCATGATGATTGAATTGCAAAAAAATAGTTGCCAATCATCGACGCAATCAGATACAAATCTCAAGTAACGGTTAGCGTGTCATCACTAGTTTCAGGCAGTTCTTCCGTGAGTCACTTTTCTCTCATTACCATCGGTGTAACTGCGGGCACATTTTCTGTGAGCTAATTTATCCATTTACGAGATGGGCCAAAGGCTTGGCTAAGAACACTAAAGATCTCATAACATAGTTTATCTAATGTATTTAAATGTTCTAGTTACATTCCTGAAATGGAATACGAACTACCTGAAGGTATTTTTCTCGATTCCAAAAGTATTGATAGGACAGAGGCAGTCTTTTAATAATGTGTCTCTGGATATCCTTAGTACCTAGTTCCCAAGGTATCAACCTGAAGTGGTCTTCTAGTGCCATCTACGGGACTATGCTAAAATTTAAATAAGTTGACGTTACGAAAGTTTAATAAATGATCTATAAAGAAAATCTTTAAGTTTTTTTATTTTTTAATATACAGTCAATTTTTTTTTGAATGCACAAATGATTACATTATATTATAAATACCTATAAAACTCAATGTCTGTCTGTCTGTTCTTTATATAAATCCACACCGTTTGTCCGATTCGATTCAAATTTTGCATACTTTTGCTTTAGGACCCGGCGGGTAACATAAGCAACATTTCCCCCTTATTCTCATACGCCTTCCCTTCCCCTGACATATTTTCGATGCAAATCTGCACCGTTTGACCGATCGGACTTAAAATTTGGAAACTTATTCTTTAGGACTCGGCGGGTAACATAGGCAACTTTTCCCCCCTATTCATTTAACCCTTTTCCTCCCTGTTATATTTTAGATGCAAATCTGTACCGTTCGACCAATCGGACTCAAATTTTGGAAACTTATTGTTTAGGAACCGGTAGATAGCACTGGTTACGTTTCCTCCTATTCTTTTACCCTTTCCTCTATCCCTGATATATTTTCGATGCAAATCTATTTCGCAAATCGACGTTCGAATCGAAACTTTGTTTACCTTCACAAATTTATTTTAAACTTAACCCTTAACCCGTGCAACGCCGGGTTTGAACAGCTGGTTTTAAATAAAACGTCGTTTATATCGCCACCTTAGCTTCGTTTACAAGAGTGAATTCGTTGAACCCAATTATAAGTTGAACGACCATCAAATAAATTAGGCGTGAATACAGCATTCGATATTCAATTTTAAATAATCAAGGTTTTGTGATTTGTCTGAATAAACCACACAGAAAGTAATCCAAATGAATTAAATCAAAACTTCTCGGCAGCCAACAGTTTAATTTCTAGAAATTATTGATTTCTCAAACTTTTCTTGCAATAAGTCAATAGTGACATTAGCAGCATGACATGAGGCGCCATCTTGTCGGAACCACATGTCATTCAAATCAAATTTATCCAGTTTGGGCCACAAAAATTTTGTTAACATCGCTCAGCATTAAATTTGCTGTAATTGCGTTATATAATATTTTAAAAATATGGTGCATTATATAATATTTTAAAAATATGCATTATATAATATTTTATGTATATGGTATATAAAATATGGTCCGATGATATCATCATGCCAATGAGGCCACACCATACAGCGAAGGCTTTTCATTTTCTTTTTTGAATCTCCTGTGGATTACTTCCAAACCAAAAACGAGGGTTTTGCTTATGGACAAAGCCATGCAAACAGGATTTGATCAATGATCTAGAGTCCAATCTCCAAACTCATGACTTCAGTGGCTTCAGTTCTTAGGTCAACGCAATCTTAGGGACCATTCGAGTATTACGTAAGCAGAATTTTAGTAATTTTTATCCCCCCTCCCTCTCCCCCTTGTCAGCAAAAGTAAGCAAAGCTCTTACTTCCCTCTCCTATGCTTACGTAATCATTGGTATATATTTTTTATTTGGTATTTATATTTTGTATACAAGTAGGGTTGCCATATTATGTGTATAAATCAGCATCTACTAAATTTTACAAAAAAAGATGAAAAATAGATAACAATTAGAATAAATAGATATGAATAGCGCGCGCAGTAATTTCCCTACTTCGGTTCTTTCTCACCTAACCATAAAACATCGCGTGAGAGCGAGTAAGCAATATCAATTATTTTGGGGAATCCCTGAACATGCTTTTCGCTTTCGAGTATAGACAAGTAGGTATGCCATATGTGTTCAAATCAGAATCTACTAAATTTTGCTGAAAAATCAGAAAAAGTAAATAAATATTGCTGACGTAATCACCATCCAGACCCCCCCCCCGTCCCCCTTTGCTGCTTACGTAATACTTGAATGGCCCCTTATAACGATTTAAACACAAGTCTTTCCGCAAAATGCGCCAAATTGTCACTTAACCCCTGCTAAACCACCCGCAACATTGATTCGAACTTTTTGACAAATTGCCACGCAAACCAAATGAAGCAGGCAAACCTCAATTGATGGATTGAGACATGCGATATGTCAATCATTCCCCAGTAATTATGTCGTTACATTTTTACGTTTTCCGAATAATTACTTCAACGCTTATATGAATAATGACAGGTAGATCTGGATAATGATTGTGACGCCGACCTTGAAAGGATATGGAATAACCGTATTAAGTGCTTCACAGTACTTATATATTACGTAGATATTTATTTTTAATACACAGCCATTATTAATGGACGTATAAATCGATAATACTCGTGTACACAATTCTTATTCATATCTGTATTTCAAAATTCATACAATTGATTTATTTGAAAAATATACATAATAATGTCTTTGCAAACTAAACACACCCATTTAAATTTTTTTAAATAAAGTAAACTTTTTAAACACATTATTTAAATATAACAAAATATATATATCGTCACGGGATTGCGGCTTTTGGGAGACAAATTAAACGCTTAAAGTTTTATTTAGTCACCAAAGTCACAAACATAATTAGAGCATTATTATGTAATTCGTACTAATTTTCACCAATAATTTGTCTGTGGAACGCGTTGCACTCGTCTTTTCAGAATATTCGCACGTCTGTGATCACACTTACCCACTTTCGAACATCCGGTAGGTACTCTCGTAATGTAATTCGCTGGCCGCTTATAATTCGCACTATAACGCCCGCTGTCTGTTTCGCTCGATTATCTTTCTCTGATTTCGCTTCTATTTTATTTTTGTTTTTTATTCTTAAAATAGGTAATATAATAACCTTTATATTTCCTAATATATATGTACCTATATCATGTTAAAATATTTTAGTAAAAGTCGTTATTACTATTTCATGGGTGTCGGCTATAAATAAGTAAATAATTATTCTTTAGGAACCGGCATGTAAAGGTACCGTCATTTTTTTACGGGTTCAGCTAGTTTAAATAATAAATATTGTAACAACGAAATGGCAAAAAAAAAAAATAGGTACAGAATCCCTAGTAATATGTCAATGACGACAATAACATCTGCACCTCTAGGACCTTCCACTACATTCTGGAACACACTACCGTACTCTGGAATTAGCTACAAAATTCGAAAAAACACCCGGAAAAGCCTAGAAACGACAAGAATCTTATCCTAATTACTAGAATAATCTAGGACATTCTATAATCCAATTTTTGAATATAAATACGAAACTCTTTTTCACTTCATTTGCCCTTTTTTGCTCTATTGTTATTTTATATAATGTTATTATCATTTTATTTTATTTTTTATTTTTTAACAAACAGACCGTCAACAGATCATTAATGACCCGACCCTAATAGATGGTCCTAGAGTGACATTAAAGTACAAAGTATGAATATTTTGTGAACATTTGAAAATGATTTTACGATTAATTAATTAATTTATAATACTTAATTTATACCTAATAACTAATTTTTTTACTTCATTTCAATTTATATAACTTCAATGTACTTACTTTTTTTCATTTTAATCATTTATTGAATGTTTTATATTTCTTTATCTAATTGTCTTACTTTTTGTAATTTTTCATGAGGTTTATATTTATACATTTTATTATTTATAGGTTTATTATTATTTTTTTATTAGTTTTACCGGCTTCGAGAAAACTTCACCGGTAATACAAAATGATTTTTTAGATATTATTCAAGTTTTTATTACATTGTACTGTATGTTTCCAAAATAAAATAAAAGTAAAAAAAAAATTACGCTACGGCGCAAGAAGAGTATTCGTGTTTTGACAGTTCGTGCGGTGCGAAGTCGGCCGCGGGCCGCAAGGCCGGGGTGGGCAGTCGTGAGATAATCGAAGCGATAAATAAAGTGAAATAATCTAGCGAAGTACCTGATTGGCGAAATGAACCAGGTGCGAGAATTGAATATTCTATGAGCGATAAGTACGTGTTACCCAGCGATAATAACGAGTTCACCATATACGAGAGATATATTGCGAAATAGTGTAGATTATAGAATAGCGTTGTGTTTAATTCGTGTTCAGTGACTTTATACATTGAATAATTAATTAATCATTAATTAATAAATCGCTGGATAATTTCCCGTATATTCGTAGGTATATCACAAAGTACATTCATTAAAAATTCTTTAAAATCTGGATCTCAATGTGCATTAAAGTGCTGTTATCTCGAACACAGTCAACAAGATTAAATGATCTATTGCAGTGATTAGGCAGTAGGTATTACAACGCGTGCACCGTTTTTACATCTAACTATCATTGAGTACGCTGATAAAAAATGCTAACAAAGGATATTACTTCTACAGTGCAGTACCAAAGTAAACAGTGTGCTGATATTTAGCTACGCGTACAATAGCACAAAACTAACAGAGAAGATAAGAGACGGTCAACAGGTGTAATGCTATTACGAGGAAGGAGCATCGTGCCACGGTGGCATTCCCCACTATAGGTCGACCACATCAAAAGACCATTCCCTAGCTTTTTCCGGTAAGAAGAAAGCGGGGAGCAGTTGCCTGGCAAGCCTGTATTACAAGCCTCAATATGATAATCCAAATAAATGTATATTTTTTAGTTTAAAAAAGGTTACTTACTTACTAGAAAAACTTATTTTGTGTTCATTTATTGCATCGTAACAACGCACATATTTTTGCGCACATTCTTTTGAATGCGGTCTAGCTATAACTAATGTACTTGTAGAGTAGAAGCCAGCGACCGCCATACTTATGTTATAATATCAAACCTGAAATAATTTCTATACACTATATTAAGAAACTTTGTATATTATGACATTTTAGTTCGAGAGATTTTGGCAGAAAATACGTTTTTTTTTATTTTGTTATTTTTAAAGGAATTTTTATTAATCAATTAGAAAAGGCATACAGAAAAATTAAATTAACGAAAAAGTATTTTAACTAGTACCGGGATTCGAACCAACGGACCTCCATTATCCGGGAATGGCGCGTTATCCAATTTCGCCACGGCAGTCTTTAAGTTAACGAAAATTTTTCGACCTTATATGTAGTCTCTTTTTATTTGATTAACATTTTTATTCCATTTTTAAAGCAAATTTTTTCGTTAACTTACCAGACTGCCGTGGCGAGATTGAACACCGAGCAATCCCCGGATAGAATGGAAGTCCATTGGTTCGAATCCCTGTAGCAGTTAAAATATTTTTTCATTAATTTGATTTTTCTGTCTGCCTTTTCTAGTTGATTAATTAAATTTTGTTTAAAATTGACAGAACCTCGTTCTGAAATTGCAGCTTCACAATAATAATGTGTTTTATGCAATGTTATTTTTACGTTTTACTTGCACATTTTTTGTAGTTGTATTACCTGTTATCTGCCAAAATCCCCCGAACTCAAATGTCATATTATACAAACCGTCTTACTTACTTAAATGACCAAACCATCTAAGCGACCTTTTTATAATTCTATTTACTACACTAAGATTAACTGTCGAACTACTATGCTACTCGTAAGATCATTATTATCCATTTTGTTCATTATTTACTCATAAATTATTTATCACACTTCGCATTTTGAATAAAAAACGTCATAAATTTGACTTTTTTTTCCAGGAAATGTATATTTTTATTATTAATTTATACCAAATGATTACATATTTTTAACTTCATTAATAAGAAGAAAATGATTTTGTGGTGAGATTATTAATAGAATTAATAGAATATGCTTTGTTTTCACCACTTATATAAGGGATTACAAATTTCGTCTACAAATTATACGGGATTACAGTCGGATAAATTAGAAATTTTGGAAATAAGCAAGTGTTAGTAGTAAATTGAAAATTATAAATAAGCAGGTCCTTTTTATAAATAGTTATCTTTTTAATTTGTTTTCATATAAGTACTTAATTATAAAATTTATTCATCTTC
>JADDOH010011727.1:59623-75028 GCA_016648135.1 Agrypnia vestita
TTTTTGCTGTTTACACTTAGAGTTTTTATTTTTTAGTAGCTATATGTTGTATCCTGATGATAGAACCATTGGCTTTGTAACACGTTACTTTTTTCAAGAAGTAAGTGGTGGAAACAAAGTATATTTTTATTAATTACATTTTTTTAACTTACTGGATTTTTCCAGTACACTGAAATGAATTTAACGGCCCATGTATTTCTAATAATCAAATAAAATGATAAACCTTGCAAAAAATAAAAATAGAATTTTTTACAATTTTTATTTGAGTTAATTATTTTTATTTTATTTGAGTGTGTTGATGCGATTGATTTTATTATAATCGATATAAGTTACTAGAATAAAAGTTCAACTTTTTGCAAAAAAAATAAGCCAGTAATATTTAAAAAAATGCAAATGCAAAATAATGACAAATATTATTCAGTCTGTTAAGTTAACATTAGTCCTATATAGGTCTTAATAAAAAAAACCAAATCAAGATTATTACTTTTGATATACATGAACAATAAAAGCCTACATTTTCCTAAAAAACTAATCAATCAATCAAAAGATTAATTAGCATTTAACTGAAACCCTCCCTGGTCTGGCATCTGTCCACAGATGAAGCATGACTCATCTCAAAAGACGCGCAAGGAAATTTCGTGGATTGAGTCTTAATTCATCAGCTACAGATTTTTTTAAAGATTTATCGAATCGAATGTATGAAATCAGAATTACTATCAAGTATTTCAGTAGGTAATTCAGAAAACTAATACAATATGAAAGAAAATATGTATTCAGCTGGAAGTTGAATTTTTCTGTCCGTAAATAAATAATGTGACACGCGACTGCCACCACTTGTGTAAATAATTCATTGTAAAGAGTCAATGACCGTTGATGAAGGTACTAAAGAATTCTATTACTATCAGCAGAGTGTACCTGTGCAAGACCACGCTTGTAGCATGTAGCATACTTTACTTAGCGAGGCGCGGTCTCAAAGGGATGAGATTTACAAATTTTCGACCATAGATGGCTATAGACAGATAAAGAACACATCCACGGTCCCTACGTATGCTGTCGAATCTGCAAAAAATCTTTTTCCTTTTTACTCTCTTAAAACATTCGTTTTATTCTATATTTTCAGACAAAGTTAAAAAAAATATATATTTTCGTTTCAAACAAAGCATGTACTAAATCATTTTTTAACATTATCCGATAATATAGAGTAAATCGGATCGTTTAAAATAGTAAACCGAAAATAGAATTTTTGCAGATTCGACAGTATACGTTGGGACCGTCGATATATACTAACTAATAACTAGCCATTTCTCCGCAGGGGTAGGCAAGAGGATAAAACGCTATATTCTTCTATCCTGGCACACCACTTTTGCTTCAATTACATTCATACACCTTCTCATGCATGCTCTACGGTTTTTGAGACTTTTAACAGGGCCATCCTCCAATATTTGCAGTATCTGATCGTGCCAGGTCTTTCGTGGACACCCTTTATTCCTGCTGACTACAACACTTCATGTGTTTTCTTAACAATCCTTTCCTCGCTCGTACGTTTTACATGACCAAACTATATCAGCGATCCATTCTTTATTCTGTCTACCACGCTACAGCCGGCATTACATTCACTTCTAATTTGTTCATACCATAATCTATCGATCAAAGATTCTTCACACAAGCGCCTTAGTGACCAAATTCAGTCTACTTTCATTCCTTTTTTGCCAATTCCAGACTTCACTTCCATACATCAGAATCGGCCTTAGAATACCATTGTGTACCGTTAGTCTTGCTTTCTTTGACAGATTATTATTGGCCATAATTGCATTCAGAGCGCCATTCACTTTGTTTCACGCAGTCGCTAGCCTTTCAATATCGCTTTCAGCATTGCCGTCTCTACTAAACATACTTTCCAAATACACAAATTCGTTCACTTGTTCTAAGCATTCAATGTTTTCAATTATTAGAAAGTATAATGTTCTTCATTCACAAAGCAATGTATACACAGTTTCAGATGGTAAATCAAAATTCAAAAAGAAAAAATTGTTGCAATCGACATGATCATTGATGCAACAGATAAAATAAATTTCTTGTATGATTATACATTTTGTAATATGATAATGTAACATAATACGATATTACTTAGATGACATTATGCTATACCATCATGCATAAAATTACATCACACTTAGTACAACTATACAACTTTAAAAAATGTGTTAATGTGTGGATGTTCTTACGGTGACCACTTAAGTCAGCTAATACAGGTCATGAGCCCTGTGGCCGCCCCATAAAGACTTCCGTACATGTTTTCCATATAAATATCATAACTCTTGATGAGACTTTTATAATTTATTTTATACTTTTGGGTGGTTTGGAGGTGCTTTTGGAGCAGCTTGCTTGAAAAGCTCCAAAGACGTAGAATATTATTTGATGATTTATTATCTCGATAAAACAAGTACAAAATATACATGAGTATTATTACAAAGACAATGATAGATACTCTAAGAGCCATAGCCTCCGGCTACCCGCCGGAGGTGTGTGACAGACTGACATGCCCACATAGTATATGGGCTGCTTTTTATATGATCCGCGAACAAAGGATTTCTACTCGTCCGAGGGGTGTACGACCTGGCCCGCGTGTGCCTGGAGAATTCGTCACCTCTGCCGCTTCCCGCTAATGTCACCCGGGCGCGTGACTGCGACATTGTGGTACTAGGGCGATGGCCTCACCATCCTCGTGTCGCTGGTTGAACTGCTGACTAATCCGCGGCTATACAAAGTATGCGTTGATGGTCTGCTCGGGGTAGTGGCTGTGCATAGAGTTACCCCCCCATATACTTTTGTGTGAATGTTTCTACATATTGGGGTCGTGGTTCAGCGTCATCATCAGAATGTGTTGGCTCACCTGTAGTCGGGGATGCCGGCAGTGAAGACATAGGAGAGGCTGTTGGCCGCCCCGAAGAAGACCGGCAGGCACAGCAGCGCGTAGTTGATGAGCTGGAACCGGCCCAGCTCGCCTATCTCGTCCAGAACGGCGTCGAAGTCCATGGGAGCGCTTTTCTGTCGAGGGCATTTCAGGATTATCAATCAAGCTAGATAAATGGTGATAGGAAGTATTATATTACGACCTATTTTGAAAATAACAATATTGCTGAGTATGCGGGATGTATTTATCTATGCCCAGATAATTAGTTTTTCATGTTTTGATTTTTCAAATTCCTCGTGTGGCAACATTTTATAAATGAAATAATAAACACTGTATGTATGTACGAGCTAGCTCATAGAGCTTGTAAGCCCTGGGCCATCGTAGAAGAAGATTTCCATACACGTTTCTCATATTCGTAGATTCGTCTCTATGAAAATTCTATAATTTATCTTAATTTCAAGTGCGTCTCTTATGACAGGTTGTATGGTTTGGAGCTAACTATATAATGTAGCACACACGCATTGCGCATTTTATCACAAATCCATGACGTTATAAAATGACATACATTTTTGATGACTGTTTATATGTATGTTACATGTACACACAACGCGTTACGTGTGTGTAGTTTCTCCAATCTCTTCAGTGACGTGAACATAAGTATGATAGATGGCGTTATATTGTTCAGAACTTACAGAACAGGAAATCATTATTTTTTAAAATAGGCCATTTCAGCTTTGAATCACTCGGATGATTATCGAACACAGAACGCCGGTTTGCTAATGGCTATAAAATTATCAACACCACAATACTATAAAACACCTTATTATAACCAAAATTAAGAGAAATAGTTTGACATTTTAATTTTTCTTTCTTTTGTAACAATTTTTATATTATTTACATGAGTTGTTATTTATTTTACTTTTTTTCTAATTTTTTTTCTCTTTTGGTTATTATTTAAATTGGTACCTACTTATATTTTATATAATGTTAATTTTGTCTTTCTTTTATTTACTTTCTCTTGTGTTGTTGTCTTCTCTACTTGGTTATTATATTTTGATAAATATTTTTTTGTATACTTCATCTTTTATTTTCCTTCCGTTTTTTATTTTATTTTGTTATATTCACTTTAATGTTTGCAATAGGGACCAAAAGTAATGCTTAACTTTTGGTCCCTAATGCGTGACGGTAGCCTAATTTGCTCGCCGCGTCACACGAGTGAGTTTGCTTCATCTGTGGCGCAGCGAGGAAACCATTTTAGCATTAAAATAATTCCAATATGGATGGACAAAGTGTAGGGCCGATATGAAAGTTTCTGCTCGTAGAAAGACCCTGGGTATGTGATGGGTCCCACTTTACTGACGTTTTATCTTCAAAAATGATCGCTATGGAATAAAAAAGAATCTGCCTCCATAAAAATATGACTGAATTTAAATAATTTCATAATTAAAGTGGTATATTTTCGACATTAGATTCTTTATTATTTTGAATAATGTATTTTTGTAAATGGAAAGGTCGCATTTTCAAATTCCAAAGAAATCTACACTACTCAGATGAAACGCATAAATTTTGCTATAAGGAACATCTTAAATGTTTAAACAATCGTGGATTCTCCAAATTCGCCATCCATCTCATTGAAACAGATCATATCCTTAAATAGATGCCTTAATGATTACTTTCAGCGTTTTATACAACACGGTAATTTGTTCATTTTTTACGGTAATTGAGGGGTATAAAAGCAAAGGCAGCAATATCCTGCAAAGGTTTTTCCTAAATAAATACAAAAAAACCATCGCTACTCAAGGAAATTTCTCTGGAATCTATGTAACCTGCTGTAACTAAGTAAATTGGAAATTAATTTTTAAAAACAATTGCCAACTCAATTTTCCTTTTATATGTGTGTAAATAAATATTTCAGTTTTCTATATGGAATTGCTGTGTTTGCTACCAAATAGTGGACATTGCCGCTTTTCCTATTTACATAATTGAATATTGCTGTCACTGTTATGATGTTTCAGTCATAAACCGACAACTCTCACTTTGGCACATCCTCGGAGGTTAATTAGTTTAATTGGATATTGCTACCTTTGGTTTTTACTAGGGATGGGTCGTCGACGTATTTACCGTCGACGAAACGAGACCGTCCACGTCCATCCATCGACGAGACGATCAACTAGTTGAATTCGTCAACTAGTTGACGACGTTGCGGACGTTCTATCTAAACATCGGGACGATGGTCAACTGTCTACGGTTCGACGCGACGCTTCTCGACGGCTTAACCGTTGGCTATTTTTTATGACGTTATTTTTTAAAATTTAAAGAAGTTCGAAGGAATATAGTTTCGGGGAAAGCAAAACCGCTACTTGTGCTTATAAGTAAAAAGAAATATTTTATTATTTATTTGTTTACATATTGTTTTATATACTTCTTTCTATATATAATAAAGAAAGAAGTAGGTATACACAGCAATGTCAGGTGTAAGCAGTAAAATATTAGTTCAATAAAAAATAAAATATTAAACAGAATTGTTTTTTTTTATACAGCGCAATATTGGGAATTCAAGTCGACAACGAGAGACGAGAGAGAAATAAACGGAAACGTTTTGTCTTGCTCTCGCTCGTTGCTTTGCACGAAGTTGAATCTCGAATCCCCCGTTCACGGCGTCCGCCGTCCACCGTCTACGAATTCAACTAGTCCATGCGATAAACGTAAACCGTCGACGCGTCGACGCAACGTCAACGGTTGATTTCAACTAGTCCGTCCATTCAACGCCCATCCCTAGTTTTTACACTATAAGAATATTGCTGTCTTTGCTTTTAGTTTATTGAAAACATAATTTTGGATGGGATAGAGCTATATTTCCTATGAAATCTCCAATTCAGTATATTCTTCATTTGTAATCCTCGATGACTGCATTCAAAACATTTTTAATTTCTTTTGGATATTTATTTTTCTTTTTTATAATTTCAAAACAGATTGCTCCATTTACTATGCAAGTTATACCGTGGAGTGAGTACCCATATGGTGGCGATCTTCTGTTGGATGCTTTCAATGCTATCATTAAATACATGGACATGATCGCTCAATTCATTTAGAATTGCACACTACGCGTTAAGGTGTGCTTATTCATTACATCAGTATTGAATTATTCTTAACATGCCTACATTTTTCTGCTTACTAATTAAGTCTCTTTTTCTCGTGTTTAATTTTTTTTATTCTTTCTGTTGTATTATTCTATACATGCCTAAGTTTTTCTGCTAAAAATTTAGTCTCTTTTTCTTTTTGTAGATTTTGTTTAAATTTTTTTTTGTAGGTTTTAATTTCATTTAAACAAAATTAAATTTAAACAAAATCTACTGAGAGAAATTTAAACAAAAAATTGTTTAAATTTCTCTCTGTAGATTTTGTTTAAATTTTTATTCTTTCTTGTTATATTACTCTGAACATGCCAAAGTTTATTTCATAACATATTTATCATTATTGACACATTTCTAAAAGTGGAGACCTATAATTGGCCATTTATATTATATAAATGTTTTCTATGCTTCTTTGTTGTGCTGTTGGTCTTCCGTGAATATTAAATAAAAAAATTGAATAAATAAATATTACTTGGTATAAACAGGGCATAATTCTCTATCAAGTTCGGAGTGTCAATTACATTGCTGCCTTTGTTCTTCTTCTCAATTCTTATATTCGTTTTGGATCTATATTTTTTATTATTCTATGCTTCCTCGAACTTCCTTCAAGGGACGGTTATTTCATATAACATTTAAATTCAGTTTAAGAATTGATATATAACACACATTGTGGACCACGTGTTTCAAGAAGCTCATCTTGTTGATTGACTGCCCAAGGCAAATTTTCAAGCAACGATTACAAAGAGATTTGTAAAAAAAAACTTGTACAAAAATACCGCGCATTCAAGACGGACGCGTCTGCACTGACATGGTTAATATTAGAAGACCGAATCACTTTTTATACAGGGTTATTTGGAAAATATTAATAACCTCGCAAGAATATATTCCTGCCTTGATTTTTGAGTCGAAAATGTTCAAGCAGCCATGACTAAATATCAATAGTTATGGAGTTATGCAATATCAATTTATGACTTATTTTTTACAAAACGTTGAACGATTATTACGGTAACTTATATCGATTACGGAAAATTCATTCGTTTCAGTACAATTTAAATAAAATGATAAAAACCGTGCAGAAATTCCAATTAGAATATTTTCCAATTGGAATTTAAAATTTTATTTTTTTATTTGACTTGTATTAAAGATAAACAATTTTTCATACTCGATATAAACTACTGTAATGATAGTGCAACGTTTTGTAAAAAATAAGTTAGAGTTATTGAAATAAAATGCAAACTTTAATGTCGCTTACCTGCATGCCTACTGATCATGATTCATAATCAAGGCAGAAATATAGCCCTGCGAGGTTATAAATGTTTTTCAAATAACCCTGTATAATGATAAATGTATACAGATACGTATATTCTGTAATTTGATCATTCATATTATAATACCTTTTAATAGAGAATTCAAGGCTAACGTCTTCCTGACTTGTGGTCTGACAAGACGGATGGAATCACGGAATCACGGATGGAAAAAGTTAAGCAAAACTTTGAGGAATAGAATGCACTTACAGAATATTCAATAATTATTTTAATTTCTAAACATAAAGTAGTGATTTTTAAAATTCATAGCTAAAAATGATAACGTAAAAGAAAAATAACACAATTTAATCGAAAAATAAAGTAGTAAAAAGAGAAGATAAGTTAAAAGCTAATCTAAATACAATAATTTCATTGTGTGGCTGTCCATCTGTCGATCCGTGAATTCGTAACTTGTTGGAATTAAAACTTTAGATTATTAGAGTGTGACAATTGTGCGGTCACGCAATGGTCTCTATTTCAGAGATGGGTCGTTCATGAACTAACTGTTTTATTAGAACAGTTCACTTTACTGAACGAACGAACGGTACAGTTCACATAAGAGAACTACTCGTTCACTAGAAATGGGATCCGAAAGGTCGTATAGACACGGCAGAATATTACACAAAACTAACCAGAAAAGTTTTTATTATATAACAAACATAAAACAATAAAGATAACTTGTTAGATACAAACTTAAAACAAAACAGTTTTACGTGATAACGTTTTGGCGGGTTAGTGTGTTAGTATTTGGGAGATGATGCACACCCGTGTGAGTGTCGCGTGGTATGTGTGAGATGAATCAGCAGAGGCAAGATGATTATATACAGGGCGCAAATAATACTCATGGTTAACTGTGATATTTATTCGTATCAATTTACAGATATGCTGTTGAATACAGAGTTCTTGTACCTATAGACTTCCGGGACCGGGACCGAGACCTGATTGTTGGATGCCGGCTCGGTGTGTGCGGCTAGAGTCGCGACGGCTCTGAACCGCCACAACGTGTATTCTTGGAGGATATAACGCCCCGTGGACCATAAGGTGCACCACATTTCGAAAGCATTTCCTTCCTTCTCAATGTAGATTCAGTAGACGCATTTTGACATTTTGAATGGACCGATTAGAATTCTTGCATATCTTCGTGAGACTGATTTTACTATTCGAAGGAGATACTCAAAAATAATTATTAAGGTGTTATTTTACATTTTTCGCCTTTTTTTGTTGCGTGCAAGGAAAATTTGTAGATTTTTAAAAATTTATCAAACAAAAATAGTATTTTATCTGGAGCATTGTGTAGTTGAGATGTTTGCATATTTCTTAAGCAAATATGCGACGTTGATCATATAAATTGGTATCTGTTGACCGTGCAAATACAAATGGACCAAAAATTGCGCAAATTATATTTTGTGAAGATATAAAAGTTACGTATTCCTAGAATCTTTTTTATTTTCTTTATTTTACTGGAAAGAAATTCTTAATACATATTCACTTGTAATGGTATATCATGATTGATGAAGACCCCTTCTCGAGACAAATATACAGTAAACAATTACTGTATTTTTGTCTCGAGAAGGGGAGTAGGGGAGAAGAACACAAGTTCTTAAAAATATTTGAACATAAAAAAAAACCCACAAAAAAATATTGTGAGTATAAATCTTTCTTATTTGAATTATCATACAGAAGAGATGTCAGCGACAAAGTGTTCCTATTTAAAATTATCAAAAGTATGTTGGACTGCCCTGAACTGATCCAGATGGTCTCTTATAATATTAGGTCCTTACATATGAAATTGGCGTTTTGCCGTACTGGCAAATTTGATCTCAAATATCTTCTCTTTGGTTAGGAATTCCAAATCCAAATTTATACAGCTATTTACTCATGTATTTGTGTTTTGAAAATTATAATTCATTTGTTTTTTCCTCAATTGTTTTTTTCTTTGCGTCACTCAGTTTACAAAATGAAAAACTTAAAATATCGCGTTATTTACGAGTACGAGTTACACCGTGGCACCAGTGCTGCAGAAACGGCTCGAAGGATTAATGATGTGTATGGTGACGGTGCCGCAAAAGAAAACACAGTGCGTTTTTGGTTCCAACGTTTTCGTTCTGGAAATTTCGACCTGCAGAACAAGCCCCGTGGACGGCCGGAGACCAAAGTTGATAATGAAGAATTGAAGGCTATTGTGGAAGCGGATCCATCGCAAACCACATCCGAGTTAGCTGCAGGCTGCGGTGTTAGTGATAAAACTGTTTTAATCCACTTGAAGCAAATTGGTAAGGTGAAAAAGCTTGAAAGGTGGGTACCTCACGAATTGAGTGAAGCAAATCAACAAACGCGCGTTGACTGCTGCGTTGCATGCGTTGACTAGTGCTGGTGTCGTTCACTACAGCTTTCTTAAATCTGGCCAGACGATTACGGCAGATGTCTATTGTCAGCAACTGCAAACCATGATGGAAAAGCTAGCTGCTAAACAACCGAGGCTGGTTAATCGCTCTAGGCCACTGCTGCTTCTGATAACGTTAGACCACACACTGCACAACAGACGGCTACCAAATTAGAGGAGCTTCAATTGGAATGTCTAAGACATCCACCGTACTCTCCGGACCTTGCCCCAACAGATTACCATTTTTTTCGAAATTTGGATAACTTCTTGCAAAGGAAAAAATTCAACTCCGATGGGGCAGTCCAAACCGCCTTCAAAGATTTTATTGATTCCCGTCCGAATGGTTTTTTTAGTAAAGGGATCGATGAACTACCTATGAGATGGCAAAAGTGCATAGATAGCAATGGTACATACTTTGATTAAATAAATATATTATAATAAAAAAAAATCGGCTTTGTGTTCCTCCCATACTAAACGCCAATTTCATATGTAAGGACCTAATATATCGAAACAAACGAGACATCATGAAATGTTCTTTGTAGGGACACACAGGAACAACTATGCATTAAATTCATCGTTAACACGCATGCATCGCCTTGGAAACAAATTTTCGGAATTCGTAGACATTTTACCATAAACATTAATAGGCATAGATCTTTGCTTCTTAGCTTTAGTAGAATGTTTTTTTTCAATTGATGTAAGTATTTACTAATTTCATGGCCGAATTTTGAACCTTGGATTTTTTAAATAATTGTTTTACAAGATAAATCCCAGCTTTTTATACTGTATCTTAAAACCGATTCCACTAAAGATTGGTAAACGGTTTTCATGATCTGTATCTAATTAATTTTGTACGTACATGCCAATACCAATCTCAATCTATTACATATCTTGTTTATCTGGATATCTCATTTAAAAAAGTATTAATAGTAATATATATTCAATTAGTGGTTAAATTTTTTCAAGAACTTGCAAGAAGAAAGCGAGCGGACAGCAGGTTGGACCACAATAATGATGTCAAAAGATGGAGAGCGTTTTGTACTTACTGATCATTTTTGAATTCAAGATTAAAGTAAGAAAAATTGTACTCATAGAATAAAGTTTTGTCGGATATTGTAATGTCTTTCAATTACCAAGTAGATATTGCAATTTAAAAAAATTAAACCAAATATATATATACATAATATGAGATCCACCATATTACTGCTTTTGCGTTGCTTTCTGGTGTAAGCAAATTCACATTTTAATGTATTTTTTATATAAAAAAATATGATTCTCTATGTAACAATGTGCATCCAAGATTCTACGCTGCGCAAGATGGGGGTGTTCTCACAACCTTAAGCCGCGACCGAAATATATACAGTGACCGAAATATAAATAGTCTTTTTTTATAGCTAATTAACTAAAAAAAAAGTTTTTTCGTATTTTTAACAATTATTTTTTGCCTCTTTTACAAATTTTAGTGAAATACTTAACGTAATATTGATTCTTATTATTTTATCTTTCAAATGAGACCTTTTCGATATTTATAGGACCTCTACATAGGTAGATAGATACCTATTAGTAGATCGACACGCGCGCCCATGTTTGGGTAACATAAAAATAGAAATGGCTGCCATTTCATTATGGCTGGAGAAAAATGACATAAGTATAGGGGGTGTTTTGTCGAGGAAATTGATCATATTTTATGCTATTAAAAGCTCCAATAATGATCACCGGACAGTATAATTCTCTGTATAACTTTCAATATAACTCAATACTCAAAATCAAAGTTCATTTTTCAAAAACGTTTGCACATTTTCCAAAAATTGTGTCATTAAAAGAACAAAAATTTTAACATAAAAGAAAAAAAAACTTGCAAAAATACGTCGTTTATGACTATTAATTAGCAAAACTACTATTCTTTTGTAGGAATTAAATATTTTAATCTTCTACCTTGGTACTAAATTAAAAAAATATTCAGAATTCAAAATCTTTCAAAAGTGAATTAAAAAAAATACATTAAATGAACTTTCATTAATATCCTGAATTAATTGATTAATTTTATAGTTACGTAGTATTTTGTTCAATATTTATATTATTTTGTTCTCACTATATTGAAAGCTGCTCATCTCGGCACAGTTTCTTCCTAGTGAGATGAGCGGCTCTTTTTCCTACCGGCATGTATCAGGATAAATAAATTAAAAAAATTAAACTCCATTAATGTATTTAATTTATTTTAATTCATAACTTATTCAGTTTATCTATTACTGTATATTCCATTATTACTTCACATAAATTTTTACAGTACATATATTTTATTTACTTAAATTAAATATTTAATTACATATTATCCTGAAAGCGAACTCTCTCTTAACACGAGCAGTTCTGTTTTCTTAGAACTTGGCGTGCGAGGGAGGTCGCCCCTGTCGCGAAACCAGGTTGCCAGGTTGTAAATTTAATACAAAATACATAATGTACTGAATGTCCGGTGACCAGTGTCAATATAAATTTGGTCGGGTAACAGCGCGCTCCGCGGCGGCCGCTCATCTGTCAAACTATCAGACGGTAATATCGGTCCATTATTTGCTTTTTCAGCTTCGCAAAACTTTAATAGTTCATTGGCAATTGTTCTTGCACCACCCCGGACTGTTTTGGTTGTTTTGGACATAATAATTCGGTGTATATTGGTAATCAAGACGTCACAGCTCCCAAGCACATACAAAATTGTAATGAATGACAGGGCGAGGGGTTACCGCCGGGTGCGGGCGGGGCGGGTTTTAGTTCCGATCCTGCCGCACGCCGAGTTATGTTGGGCAGGCAATAGAGAGGTAACACGAAAAATATTCGAGTGTTACAACTATTAATATATTTCACGTATTTCACATATTTCAAATATCACACCGTAATTTACTTAAAATAAATAAAAATTAAATAAATTCTATATATAATTAGTTTTAGAGCTACTGATGAGTAGTGATCTTCAAGACCATTATTTTAACCGGTTACACAATAACCGTTACCTAAGGTTTGTCTATACTCTACACTAACATATAAATAGGTAAAGTTTGTAAGTTTGGATATAGGAGGTAATCTCCGAATACTCATCCGATTTCAAAAATTCTTTCACCAATATTTAGAATGGACTTTCAGGGTGGAAGTAGGGTATTTATTATCCCGTTTAAATAAAAGAGCTTTTCTTGATGACCTATTTTACAACTAAAATCGATGAAAAAATGTTCTAGCGATGCGTTTTTTACGAACGCTGCCTTAACGGTAAGATATATTTAAATACTTTCTAAAGAGAAGTTGTACAACAGTTTTTTAAAAAAGTCCGCGACGACATATATCTATATGTTAAGATTAATACACACATTGATAAAATATGACTGATAGTGATTGGTAATTGTTGTATCGATGGTTGCTCGTCAAATTGCGAAAAAATACCACTATTGAGTTTTAATATCTCTTCTTCACATTGAATACCTGTCTGTCGACATACACTTTATTTTTTACATAACATATATTTTATACATAACATAATCCATTAGATCATAACACTTTATAATACCTGTCTGTCGATATAAACTTTATTTTATACTTAACATAATCCTTTGAATCTTCCACACCATTGACATAATCTAAAATGTCGAAAGAATCTCAAATGCTCCCTTTCAAAATTGGTCCCACTCGTACAATTCATTGAACAGTTTCAGAGCTTTTGTCTCTGAAATATTTCGCCTTTACATTTGAGTATTTTTCAACGCTTGTTATGTCTATCACGTCCAAAAACTGGCCTTCGAAGATTTATGTATCCATACAACTACAAAATATCGAGTGTAATGATTGGATACACTTTTTGCTTCTATTTTCCTTTGTTTTTCTTTTTAACTGAGGAAAGGTACGTGGTTTGAAACTAGGATTTGATAAATTTACATAGATATGTCGGTGTTGTGTACCATAAGTAATGGCAGAACAGAACAGCAGTTTATTATCTTATTTAACCTTTCCTGCCCGGTGCTGTCAACTGAGTTGAATGTGAATATCTCTGAAAAATATTTAATACAGAGTTCATATATTAATTATCCTGCCGTAATATATTAGTATTCAATAAATAATTACAATAGGGTGTAACAGAGCTAGTCCACAATACTTTACAGGTGGATTCCTGCCTTGATTATGAATCGAAAGTTTTCAAGACTTTAATAATAACCTAATTAATATCAGTAGTCATGGAGTTATACATTATTTCTGGCTTATTTTTTCAAAACGTTGGACTATTGTTATAGTAACTTATATCTAATATGAAAAATTCGTTCTCTTTAGTACAAGTCAAATTAAATTATAAAAACCTCCCAATTTCAATTTGGAATTTTTCAGGGTTACACCCTATATATAAATTTACCAGACACAACAAAGGAATAAGTTTTTTAGAAGAAATTGACGTTAATTTGTCAATACGTGTATGTATTGAAGGGGGTAGTGGTGCGCGGAGCGCAGTGCGTGGTGCATAGTGCGTGGGCCAACGGACTCGGCGGATTGTAGATCTTCGCTCTTTAGTCGCAGCTATGCAGTTACGCGTTTTTATGCTGTGGTTCGTCATTACCAATGTTTTTTCTCATTTTTCTCTTTGTTTAATTTCATTTTTAGAACTTTTAGATAATAATTTAAGAGTAGCTTGTTAGTGTAATGGTTATGACGCTCGCTTAGTGATCTGGTGGTAGACGGTTCGAGCCCTATTCCAGGACAACAGCAAGTTAATCCTATTTTCATGCTACAAGTATTTAGATTAGCATGAAAATAGTAAGAATATTGGTGCGACATGTATTCCGTGTTCCCATCTCTATTTTTTTCAAAAAATATATATATTAACTTCTTCACAATTATTTCAATGATTACTACTATAAGCAAAAATGTAAATCATTCATATTTTTCGCCTTCTCTATCTCTTTAAAAATCTAAAAAACTCAACATGTACATACTGAAAGCACCGAAACGCGCGTTTCAATTTTAGCACCGCGTGGGAAAGGTAAAACTGATAGCTATATCAGAAAGAAGAAGAAGACAAATTCGAACCATGTCCATGGATGAGATTTTCTACTCGAGACAATCCCCGTGGATTTTTGAGACTGCTGTATACTCTAATTGAGATTCTTTGGAGACAACTGTTGACATTTGAAGTCTTCGCGCAGACATAATGTCTCAGAGATTTTCAGTCTCGTTGTACGTCAAATTTCGGTCCATTAACCTGCGATGTTTCGTTCGTCAATAGGGTGAATTTGAATATTGCTAGCAGCAGCTAAAACGAAGGTTCAAGAAAGAGAAAAGTGCAATGTTATGAAAGCATTTTGTAATTAATATGGAATACACTATTGTACTATGTTTTAAGACATTAAAAATGTGTACCGCATATCTTTAAAATATATTCAGTAAACGTACGGCATAAATAATTGTGACTACTACTTTTGTTCTAAAACTGTTCTGTTCGTTTGAACACTCACAGATTAAGATACACCTACTCATTCATGCATAACAAAGATTTCAAGCCCATTTTGTAATTGTCGCGATTATTGAACTTGTTCAGCGATTTCGGTCTCTTCTGGGGCCTGGGCGCCAGGCGGTAGCTACGCCACTGCGTACATATAAAAGAGTCGATCACAAAAAGATGGAAAGTGGAAAAGAAAAAGAAGA